>FIZU01035900.1:0-10229 GCA_900064475.1 Pseudococcus longispinus
AATGCCCGAACGACGCCATTTTGGGAACTTACAACCCCCTCCGAGATGAGCTAGGAGCCTGAAAATCATGTCAGGACTTGTTACAAGCCGATATCCATCAAAAATTGCAATTTCAGCAAATTTGAGAAACTTTAATATTTTTTTTTGCTTTTTTTTCACGAAATAAGTATTTTTGATCTTGAAAAATTTTACATGAAATAAGTTGAAAAAAATTGAAGTTTCTCAAATTCGTTAAAATTGCAATATTTGATGGATATCGGCTTGTAACAAGTCCAGACATAATTTTTACTTCCTGATTATTCATTTTTCAGTTTATTAGTTGAATTTGACGACTTGGGGTGAAACACCTCCTCCGTTAGTCTCAACCCTCCCATTTCCAAACGTCTTGTCTGATAAAGTGACGAGGTTTTGGAAAAATCATCAAAAAATTGTATTTTTCAAGGCATTTGAAACGATGTTCAATGCAATTTTTTTCACTTTTTAATGATTTTTCGAACATTTAACAAAAAATTATGAATACTCTGGGGACGGACGTATAATTTTTCAATAAAATTTCAAAAATCATAAACTTCCGAAAATTTTAATTTTTCAATTTTTCAAAATTTCTCAAATGTAAAAAGAAGAAGTTCAAAAGAAATCATTCTTTTCATTTTTAACAATTTTTCCAAAATTTCGTTCGTAACATAGCCTATAATAGGTAGCACTTTGGCATGTTTTCGAGCAGTTTTGAACAGTGAAATAGCAGTCGGAAAAAATAGAAAGGGCATGTGTCTGGACCCCCCTCCCCCTCTTGATGGCTGAAAAGTTGAAAAAATGATGACATTTCAGTTTTTAAATGCCTGTTTTTTGCAGAAACTTTCACCCTCACTTCGCTTGGGCACAATACATTTGTTTATGTTAATAAAATAATAAGTATTTTTTTTAAATTTCAAATGAAATCTATTTTTTTGCGAAGTACACCCCCCCCTCCTCTTCACCGGAATGACTGTCTAGCTACACTATACTTTCAGATAATGTGGCGATTGTGAAAAAATCTCAAAATATGCTCCAATTTCATTACATTATTTCTTTAATTTCTCTGAAATTCGAAATAGGAAGGGGAATTAACAGACGCTGAAAGTGCGGGAAAAGTTCTGTATTTTTCGTTCAAAATTCATTAAAAAATTATTTAATCCTTAGAAAAAATTGTTTTTTGATCTCGTTCATTTTCAGAATTGATTTTTCCCCCATAATTTGGACATTTCAGCAAAAATTGTGATTATTCCTATCATGAGAAGAGGGATAAACTTGAAAATCTGAAACATCCTGCCAGAGGGCTTACGAAATTATGCAAAAGGCGTGCATTTCAATTTGGCAATTTTTTGTTAGACATCGTTAATAAGAAGTTATGAAAATGGCAATGCTTTTTGCTATCACACAAATTTTAGTATCCTCTATGCGAATTTCTAAATCGCAGCTTCATAAACCAATCTGAGTTTAATGATTTTCTCGAATACTTCTGCTTACTCTGCAGCATAAAAACTGTACTTGTTTAAGAAATCTGCAGGAAAAAGGTGCATTAAGGATGCTTTTTCATATACAAAATACCGTAGTGTATTTTCGCATTAGGTGTTGAGTACTGCAATTACCTAATAATTAGCTTTTCTCGTATATTTAGCTCAAAGAGAAGAAAAAACACCTCCTTCTACCTTCCCAACACATCTGTGATTCAATATGTACCGCGTATGTCTAATTAAAACCTTTACTTACCTACTACCGCACATTAGTTACTTGTAGTTGCGAAAGAGAAAGAGAAAAAAACCTGCTTACGAACATTACTTAACCTAATCATCCGCAAAATACTCGAAATTTTATCAAATCGCCCGAATAAAACGCGATCTCGATAAACACGTTTTTGTTTTCATATTTTATTTGCCAACATCAACAGCATCGATAACAAATTCGGAAAATTCGAACTCGCGACGAAAATCATATAAAATTCACCATTGCCGTTATTGTTCGTTTTATTATCTCAAATAAAAATCCACCTATAAACCCGACCGAAAAAAAACATCAACTTGAAAAAAAAAAAATAAACATTTCAACTTAAAACGCTTCTTCACATTTATTAAACTTTATTATCATGTCAATCAATCAGTCAAAGTGCTGCAGGGGCGCGGTATTGTGCGAACGACGTTGCTTTATCTCTTTTCATTCTGTAGGCATTTGAAGCATTATAACAAAAAAAAGCTCCTCTAATGCCAGATATCACTCAATGGGAACTCGTTCTAGTGGCTTTTCAACCACTTTCATCTAACTACACCGGCTTTTCAACTTTATGGTCAGGCCTTTAAAAAATGCTCGTTAAAGGTAGGCTAGGTTTTTTTTTCACCCCAATTTATAATTTCTTCTTCGTTTTTTTTTTTTTTAACCGCAAATAATAACTTCCGAAATTGACTACTACGTGGGGTACGAATCGTGATAGCGAAAAATTGCCATCGTGCGGTAGCCCGGAATCCCCAGTTTAATTTTAGCAATGATAAAAGAAACCTTTTTCGTTATTATTTGTGTGAGAAAAAAATTGCTACGATGTACGCTTTGTGATAACGTGCAACGTGCCGGTTCACAGGGTAGACCGTGAAATCTGTATCACGTTGCAACGTTTATTTGCATTTTATCTCGGTTTGCTAACTCGTATAGTAGACTTTTTTTTTCATTTTGAGGAAAATAAATGAAAAAAAACGTGGAATATAATTGGACATGTAAAAGTACATTCGTATTTCCGATTCAGGGTTTGGGTTTACTCGAGTGAAAAAAAATCTAGGTTATTTTATTAATTATGAACGAGGAATTGTACGTACTCGTAGATATTCTTTCTTAAATCTATAGGGAGGTCCATTTATAAGGTCGATGGTTTTGAAAATGAAAAATAAATGAAAAATAAAAATAAAAATACTTTGACTACAGAAATCTTGAAAACTAGACCCCCTGAAAAAAGTTGGTATTTCTCAAAAAAAAATTAAGTTTTGCATTTTTTTTCGTGACACCCTTAGTTTGGCCAGAAATTTCGTGAAAAATTATCAACTTTTATTGAAAAATGTATTGGAAAAATTTCCATCAATGAAAAATACATTCGCGAATGAAAAATGAATTTTCTATGTATTTGTGACTGTTTAGTACTAACATAAGATAAAAATCTCTCAAAAATATTGAAAATTATACTCTTGACTCTTTGGTGCCCCTGAGAAAACTGCTGGATGAAATTCCAATATTTTCAGCTCATTAAAATGTACTAGGTGTCCCTTTCAGAAATCTCAAAAAAAATTGACCTCGAAGAAAAATTCATTTCGGAAATAGACCTACAAAATTTTGAAAATTTTCCGAAGTGGAAAATGTTGCTGTGGAAAAGGGGGATTCCAACTTACAGGTAACATGGTGTCAAACTGTAAAATCTGAAAATGTGCCTGATAAATAAGTAAACAACTTTTTCAGGTTCAATCGGCCTCTGCCGAATTTCAAAATTTTTTTCAGAGCTTCTGATTTGTTATGGTAAAAGATGATTTTAGAGCTTATGCGAAATCCTTTACCTCAGCCCCTGGGGGTTGGACCCCGAAATAGTGATGTTAAGCTTAAAAATTCTGTCCCAGCGAGTTTCCTATCGATTTTCATCAAACTTGAAATTTTTCAGATTTTTCCCACCTCTGCAATGACCTTGAAATCGACTTTGAAAACTTCAAATCGTCACGGGGGTACAATTTTGGTGCGGGCACGAAAAAAAATTATTTTCTCATTTTTCAGATCATTTTGCACTACTCAGAATTTTTTTAGATGGAGGGGGGCGGGGGTTACATCTAAATCTTTAAAAAATTGTCTTTTTAGTCCGGTTTTCTCCCTTAAGTAGGTCATTTCTAGTCGAATTTTTTTTTCCTTTCAGTGTATCGCCAATGACACTAAAAAACACCATCAACCTGCATTTAGATAAAATTCGTTAATTTTTTCCCTTTTTTCCAATTTTCTTTCAAAATACCCGAACGACGCCATTTTGGGAACTTACAACCTCTTCCGAGATGAGGTAGGGGCCTAAAAATCATGTCTGAACTTGTTTCAAGTCGATATCTATGATATATTCACGAATTGAATATTTTTGATTTTGAAAAATTTTACACGAAACGATTTGAAAAAAAAATTAAGTTTCTCGATTTTGCTGAAATAGGTATTTTACAAGAAAATTTGTTGTTGCATTTCCGAAAATAAAATTGAAAAAATTGGAACTTTTTGGGGAAATATATTTGGCACGCCAGAAAAGGTCGTATGAACGACAGACATTCAAACGACGAAATAGGGCGTATGCACGACAAGTACATGTAATATGATGAATGCACGCCAGATGAAACACGACAAAATAGGATTTGCTAACGACAATCAAATCGAATTTAACGGCAAGATAGACTATTTACCAACGGAATAATATGCTTACGACAAAAAATTTCATTCACGACCAGTAAGTAATTTTATTCACGACAAATAAGTTTCATCCATGATAAATTGTGAAACGATCAAGATCATGCCCCCAGGCCCCCTCCCAATCAGTAAACTGTATCTGTGTTATTGATGCTCAAATTTCTGAACAATGCTAAGCAACTGATTACAAAATGGTTGAAATTGCAAGATCCTCCCTCCCCCCCAATAATCAGTCAACTGTATTCATTTCGCTGACGTTCAAACCATTATGCTACAATGTCGTTGAAAATATTTTTTTTGTCGTTAAGAAATTTACTTTATTGTCGCGTGTAAATATTTTTTTGGCGTGCACAATTTGTCGTGAATTTTAATTGAATGTCGTGAATAAATACTTTCGTCGTTGAACTTATTTTTGTGTCTGTCAAGTCTTTTTCTTGTCGTGAATAGGGCTTTTTTGTCGTGAAATCATTTCCTGTCGTGAAAGTTCCTATTCCTGTCGTGCATTCGCCCTTTTTTGTCGTGCGATTAAATCGCACCCGAACTTTTTTGCAATTTTTTCTAATTTGAAAGTACAACTTTTCAACAAAGTGAAAATATCTTGAACATTACAGTGGGTATTTCAGATTTCTGATAATCGATTTCGGAACCTAAAATGGCCTTGAAACTCAAATTCCGAAATGAATTATATTTTCAGAACAATTTCCTCTGGCGGATCGTCTCACGTCTCACATTTCCTTACACTCTATATTTCCCTGAATATAGGGAAACCTTTTTAATAATTTTCTGGAAAATTTTTCGACTTTTTTTTTTTGAAAAAGTTGTTTAGGTACTTATTTTCAAGGCATATTTCCAAAATTTACAATTTGACACCATGTTATCTGTAAGTTGAAATCCCCTCTCTCCACAGCAACATTTTACACTTCGAAAAATTTTAATTTGTAAATCAAAATTTTGTATTTCCGAAATAAATTTTTCTTCGAGGTCAATTTTTTCAAGATTTCTAAAAAAGACAGTTAGTTGGGGTAACTGGGCCCTGTTTTTACAACTCTTGAAAAATGTTCAATTAAAATGCTTTGCCAAGGGATTCTAATGAGAAATAACCTCAAACCTCCGAGTGGTGGGTGTAGAGGGGTGTCATAGGAATACTCCTATACCGCGACCGTTGATTTTTCAAAGTGAAATATATTCCGGATATGAGAAAGGCCAGACTCTGAGAAATTTTTAGCTCGGTTCCCCGGTGAAGGGAAGCAACTGGGTCATCCATCCTTTTTTCACATCAGGGTGAAGTTGATGATACATGTGAAGTATCTAGGACTCTTCCTCGCACTTTTAACAATACTTTCGTTTTTTAGAACTTTTTCTACGATTAAATTAAACCTGCAAAATGGATGTTTTTAAGAAATAGGCAAATTAAACCAGTAAAATGAATGTTGTTATAAAAAAAGTAATTTCGATGCTGTTTTCGGAAAAACTGCGTAAGCTGGTTCAATAAAAATATCAAATTTGTATTCAGCGACCTCAAATTTGTCAAAAACGACACAAAAAATTTGAAAATTTGTCATTTTTTATAGTGGACCAGTTCCCCAATCACCATGGCCCAGTTGCCCCAAAGATCAAACTTACAAATGCTGTAAATGACAGTTTTGAGTAAAGAATCAAAAATGTCTGTTGCCTCCTCCAGGTGAGTTGGAAACTATACGACAGTTGTTATGGTAGATTTACGATGTAAATGTCACCATGCAACCATTAAATTTTTCCAAGGTGGTTTTAGAGGGTTTTGAGGGTAACATGACCCAGATACACCAACTTACCTTACACTTTAACGAACTGAAAATATTGGAATTCGATCCAGCAGTTTTCTCAGGAGCACCAAAGGGTTAAACTCTAAACATTTTCTAGAAATATCGAAGAAATGGTCGAAAATGAAAAAAATGACCCCATTCAGGGGGGGGGAATGCAATTCAAAGGCTTCGAAACCACATCACCGCAAGTTTATTAACAATAAACGAACTAAAAAGCCGACCTTATCGCTATTTAATTTCGAACTCCGAACGCAAACACCTATAAAATAAATAAACTTGATTTTTGATTTCGAAAAGATATCTAATTCGTATTACAGAACAAAAACATCCATCTTGAACATCCAAGTTATTAAAGTGTGCGGAAACGAACGCGCAGAAATAACACCATTTTAGGGTCGTAAATTACATATCAATACTTTCCACGTGTTTTACGTACCTACGTAGGATAGGTATAGATATATACTCGTACTCGTACGATCGCTATACGTATACGAATAATTCGCAAAGTTTATAGGAGCAATTTATATAGCTAGGTAAAATCGCAACTTTATTAAGTTATTTAGTCGACTTTTACCACGTAAATGGTATATTGGAATTCGCATGAATGGGAAATATTAAGAAATCTATACGGTTCGTTATAAGATAACAATAATAAAACGCGAATTACGATCCAAGTTGCCGGGGCAAAATTCCATTATTCAATTCCGGTATATAGGTAGGTATAATATAAAAACGCGTGCCATACGTTTCACGCGTACCGCCACAGCGCCAATTTAACGTATCACGAAATCGTATAACCTCCGTACTATATACAGACGTAAAAGAAACACATCGACGTAGGGGACGAGGGAGAAAAAACTTATACAAATGAATTATTTATTTGAAATTATCAGTTTAAAAACACGTAACTCACGAGTTGTAAAGTTCGCTATGGATACGACGCCAACGCGTATAAAACTTTTCTACGCCGGTACCTATCGACTTGGAATTGAAATTAAAATCTTTTTTTTTTCGTTGGCCTATAATTCATTTAGAGGAAAATAAAAAAAATTCTCGCACCGTCGCGCCGCCGAGAAAAAAATAATAATAACACGAGGCATTAGAAAATTCAACAGTTGTTCATAGTAGGTAGTAGTATACCGTATACGTAGTATACAATTCTGTACTAACATTTGAACGGCATATAATTCCCAAATAAGCAATATATATTCCCACCGTACAAAACACCAAGCAACTTTATCCGTTAAGGATAGAAAGACTCAACGACCTAACTGAACTTACCATAAAGTTTAAATAACCTCGAAGGAGTTTAACGTCTGAGCTATTTATTTACAAAGGAATACTTGAATAGATATAAAATCAGTTCTATATGCAAAGCGGTTTTACTACCGACCATATATACCGTGTAAATATCGTTATTATGATAAATTTAAACAATTTCCCGCAAACTTTCAACATCGTAAGAAAACCTAAAGAGTTTCGAACCAACCTATGGATACGTTAAGATGTACGCGAGAGCATATGTCCGAGATACGAGATATTCCATGGTTCGAATCGATCTCGAAAGGATGAAAAAGTTTATCCGATTGTGGGGAGTAATCCCAAGTGCCATCGATGATTATGATTCATCGTAATCTTATTTCAGTATAATGCTGGCAAAGGAACTCATCTCCTTTAACTCATTAAAGAGCACTTCAGTAAACCCCCATCAACCAATTTTTAGCAGCTCAAGTTGGCTTTTCGATTTCTGTTCGAATTTTGAAAATCGCAATTCAAGAGTAATGTAATTACAACGAAATTTTTAAGGTCAAGAGTTGATGTACCTACGGTGTTCGTTTACCTAAAGAACTTCAAAAGCTGAAATTTTGGTCAAAGGCATGGCCTATTGGGTCTGAAATCGATCGATAGGACTTGGGAGTTTGGTTTGACCAGTTGAAAATTAATGGATGGATTTTTTGACGTCTCCTCTCTCAAATAATATGCAATTTTTATTCAATTCGAAGAACCTGAAGTGGAGAGAATTGATTCCCTTGGGATAAAGAGGTCAGAAGAATAAAGTGAATTTTTCATACATAAACAAAAAAACTCATCTAAAGTTGCCTCCACAACATTCAATAACTCAACATATGAGAAAATGTTGCTTTTCATCTCTCTATAAGATCAATTCAAAAGAAGTGTGCAGAAAGCAAAAATAACATAATAATGAAATCTGATTGAAAATTTTCAAGATGACGCAAACTGGTTTAAAAGTTGAAAATTTCATTAGTAGATCATCCCACCTTCGGCATATGTACGCATTGAAGAAGAGTTGAAATAATTTCATCAAAAATACCCACTTAATAAAACGATGCTATTGTTTACATCTTAATTATCAATTACGAATATTCTTATTTACCTACATCAATTCTGATTCATTTAATATATCTACCAACAAATTTCCATCTTTTTACCAACCAAACATTTCTAATGCTTTTTCAGAAGCTTGGGATACCTGAAGTTTAAGACAAAAAGAATAAGAAACCCGGATTGCTTCTCTCGAGAATTTCACAAATTATCATACGACAATGTCTGAAATTTTCTATGCCAAAAAAATCATCCAGAGTGACAAAATTTTGTTACACAAAAACCCGATGGAAACAATTGACTGCCCCCCCCCCCCGACCGCCCAACCATAAGGCGAGACATATTTACGTCAAAATATCGGAAAAATAAATTATTCATTTTACTTTGAATTAAAAAGTGCCTGCTGAATTTCATCTGAAGTTGAATTTTTAAACTTATTTTTGCAATAAGATGGGTCGCGTGAGCTCGGATTCAGCTGAAATCTTTTCGGAGCCAAGTGTTAGTCCAATTTCTAATTTAGTCATCAACCAAGAAACGGGATTCGGTGAAAATTAGGTATTTAAAATGTTGTAAAAGTGGTTTAAATTTTATAAGAGAGTTGAAAATTACCAAAAAAAGTATCAAACATATTGAAAAATAATCAAAAAATCAAGAAAATTGTTGAAAATTTTATAAAAATTATCGAAAAATAGTCATAAAAATCAGTAAAAAAAATCGTAGGAAAGATCAAAGAAATTGATGATAAAAATTGTCAAAATCGTTGAGATTTTCATAAAATCATTGGAAATGCTATAAAAATGCCCAATAAATCACGAAAGTCGTAGAATTATCAAAATTTTCACAAAAATCAGTAAAATTGTCGAAAATGTTTTCCATTGAAATCATTCAAAATATTGTAGAAACAATGAAAAGATCATGAAAACGATTGAAAATTCCGTTAAACTTCCTTAAAATTTCATAAAAGTTTGTAAAAACTTCATTAAAAAATCAAAAAAAAAAAAACATAAAAAGTACCTACCTATCAAAAACCTTGTAAAAATGGTGAAAAAATTCCTTAAAACCAATGAAAAATGTTGTAAAAGTGGATAAAAAACCAGAAAAAATGCATCAATAATCCATAAATTTTTATAAAAATCAGTACCTACTTTCAAGGTAAAAATAGGTAACGCAAAAATGATGAAAATTTCAGAAAATACATATGTTGAACATTCCAAGAAATTTTACGAGATTTTCGACGGATTTCATGTTTTTTTTGACCATTTTTACAATATTTTCCAATGATTTTATAAATTCTTATGATAATTTCGACAATTTTAATAACATTTTTGTCATTTTCATAACTTTTTGATCATTTTTTCCTTATTTCAAATGATTTTTATGAACATTTTAACAATTTTTAAGAAATTTTTACTACTTTTATGAAAATTTAAGCAATTTTTACAAAATCTTCGATAATTTTCTTGATTTTTTTGACAATTTATACGATATTTGCATTGCTTTTTAAGAAATTTCAGATTGACATGGATATATCTAATGGCTGGGATCAATCCTAAAAAAGTGTCCATTATTTTTGTCCAAATTTTTTGTCGACGTATGTCAGACTTTTTTGGACTTGGAAAATTTTTCAGATTTTCATTGACTTTT
>FIZU01035904.1:0-16138 GCA_900064475.1 Pseudococcus longispinus
TAATATTTGTGCAAATTGTTTCGTTTCATTTCCAAAAAATCTATCAATTTTTTTTGTAAAATGGCGCCACTAAAATTAAATATAGAAAATATATTCAATCTGTGAGAACTCTATGCATTTGGTACTTAAATAATCACAATTTCAACATATTTTGTGAAGAAAAGAAAATACAGCAAATTTATAAATTTAAAAAAATTTTCCAACGTCCCCCCCCTTAACAGTCAAATTTTGAAAACATTAAAATTTTTCTGGAGTTAGAAAATCAAGGATTTCTAGAAAATTTTCAAGTTCAAAAAGTATGGCAACGACCCCTAGAATAATTTCTGAATATTTTGAAGTCGAAAAAATCATTTCGTAGCAAAAAAATTTAAAAGTCAACTTTTGTAAGCATAGATTTTCTTTGGTCCAAAAAATCAAGGATTTCTGAAAATTTTGAAGTCCAAAAAGTAATTAGGTAACAAAATGTATGTTTTGAAAGTCTCGCAAAATATTGAAATGTTGAAAAAACGTGATAAAAGAATGAACGAAAAATCTAAGAGTCAAATTTTGAAAATATTTCGAATCTATGCAATGAATAAGGAATTTTTGAAAATTTTAAAGTCCAAAAAATCATTTGGGTAATTGAAATTTTGAAAAAACGTGATGAAAGTATAGGCAAAAAAATCTAAAAGTCATATTTTGAAAATATAATTACATAAGTTGATAAAAAAAATCATGAAAATTGTTGAAAATGTTCTCGAAATAGTCAAAAACTTTATGAAAATCTGCGCAAGTATTGTAAAAATTGTCAAGAGGTCATAAAAATGTTTTTGAAACCGCCATAAACATTGCTAAAAATATCGTAGCCTAATAAGACCAGTTTTCTTGGGTCCAAAAAATCAAGAATTTTTGAAAATTTTCAAGCCCACAAGAATATTTTGATAACAAAATATATCAGTTTTCAAAAGTCTCACAAGGTATTGAAACGTTGAAAAAAACTTGATGAAAAAATTAACAAAGAAATCTAAAAGTAAAATTTTGCAACCAAATAGATTTTACCGAATCTAAAAAAATCATAAATTTCTGAAAAATTCTTAGTCCAAAAGTCATTGGAATAGCAAAATAAATCAATTTTCAAGTCCTACAAAATATTGAAAAATTGAAAGGATGTGATGAAAATATAAACATACAAAAAAATCAATCCAACAGTCAAATTTTGAAAACCCTTCAAATGCAAAAAATCTGGAATTTCTAAAAATTTGCCAGTTTAAAAAATCATTTGGACTTAACAAAATATACCTATATGTTCAAAATTCTAGCCGAAGACTAGGCTAATCAACAAAATCCATTTTTTTCTAACAAATTCCTAACGACTATTATTGTAGATGATAAAATTTGCAACCCAGAGCAATGATTACATTTTGGTTCATCTTCATTTTGAGGGAGAAAAAAAATTTAGAAGCAAGAAATTGGAATGTCTAACTTATAACTGAAACTTTTTTTTACATAAAACAAGATAAACAAAAATGTAGGTATCTAATCACTGTTCCAGGGTTGCAAATTTTCTTCTTTAATTATTAGTTATTGTTGGAAATTTTTTCCCTAGAGGCATTATTTTCATTTAATTTGTTTTTTTTTATGACAGAAAACCCGAAATAACGAATTTTCTGTAGGTATGGTTTTTATGGGAAAATTTTACATAAAATTAAAATTTCGTTTAGTAACTTTTCCAGAGTGGTCGCTCTTTGTTTTAATGACTTTTTTACGTTTAGAAACTTGAAGTGATGAAAAAAATCACGAAAGAGTGAACAAAAATTTTAAATACGAAATTCCGTAAATACATCACTACGAGTTGTAACTTTGTGCAAATGAACAAAAAATTTGCTTCAATTTTGCTGAAATTGAAAATTCTTAAAAATAATGAAATAAGAAAGTCATAAGTCGTGAAAAGGAAGGAGTAGAGCAGCGAAACTTTCTCAAAATATTTTTATATCAAGGATACCACCTCTGGGATTTCAGAAAGAAAATTCAAGCTATGGTTGATTTAACGTAGGTATATATCTACTTGGCCTGTCAGACCTTATATATTGAATTTTTAAATATGTCAAAAATATTATTTTGGAAAGACATTGTTGCATTTATGATATTGGTCACCACGATGTTTTTATTGAAATATTTCAGAAATTCTTCAGCATTTTTGTTGAAAACTTTCACCACTGTCTTGCTTGAACATTTTTGACTTGATTTAAATGCAGATTTTGAGATATTTTGAAATAGCCAATTTCTTTAAAATAATTTATCTTATAAAAATTGAATTAAAAAAATCTCCAAAAACCTATTAATAATTTTAAAGTCTTTTCATTTAAAAGAACATTTGACCTTATTATCTCCCAAATTAGTTTTTTGAAAATAATTCTATTTCTAATTAATATATAAAAAATATGTAAAGAAGTAAAAACCTGGCTAATCAAATTTCCTACCAAAAAGGCCATTACAAATTTACTCGCAGAACCGATGAAAATGTCGTATAATTACTCTCAAACATGCCATTTGCCAAAGCTTCTGTTTAAAAAGGGTTGAAAATTGTAGAGAAAATAAATTCCGCGGGCGAGGACAAAATTACTCGAAAACCGCGGTTTTTCGGTAATTTCACCTCAGGATAAGCTCGTAATGAAAAAAATATACTAATAAAATGTTTCAGAACGCATTTTCCACTCTTTGAGAGCCGTTTGTTTAATCCTTTAAAATACCATTTTTGGACTTGAAACGAAGTAAAAAATACCCATTTTTGAAACATTCGTGGTTTTTGTTTATAACTCGAATACGCGGAGGAAGGGTAATACAGAAAAAGTAATTTGGTTGAAAAGTTGACTTGAGATGTGGTTTGGGTTGCATATGCGATAAAATCAAGGAAATATGAAATAAAAGATTGCAAAGAATCGAACACATTTTTATCCATTTATTCAGACGAAATCCTCGATGAAGATTACTCCTTGACCTATGCTGATTGAAGTTCGTAGTTGTGTTTAGACTGTAGACTGAAAAATATTTTTCGAAAGACCTTGAAAACATATGTCGAAAAATTAATCTAGTTGGCTTGATTTTCAGCCCTTTAATTTCAATTTAAAGTTGATAAAATGAAGGGTCTAAGTTTAGTTTCACTCGAATACTTTAAATCATCAAACGACACGCTGACGTCACTTTAAAATTTTCTTAGTACCGTTTTATATCTAAAAATTTACTCTCAGTCGACTCGAACAAATCGTCCAAAACAATATGCCAATAAAAAAAAACACAAAACGCTTGTCCAACATTAATTACGTTTCGGCGAATTTAAACTCGAGCGCAATTTTCCCCGAAACTCTTCTCCTTTATTATACACACAAAAAATGTAAAGAATTAAAGAAAGGTTTCTTAATGTTGGCGATTATAATAGTGCAAAAAAAAAAATGAAATATTAAATTACTCGCAGATATAACAGATAAAAAATTGAAAGTTGGAAAGAATTTTTAAAATACGCGGAAATATTCTCTCAGGCGTAAAAGTGTTTCGGTTCAATGTTTTCTCATTTGGTAAAATTTAATTTCTATGTTTTAAAAAGTTCATTTGTAACGATTCGAAATTCAACGTTATTTGAAAAATTTGCTTCAGCGACGTTGTTGCAAAGTTTTTATAAAATACACAACACCACCGTATACAATTCGTAATTGGAAACCCGAAACGAAACGCCGGATTGTCTTAGAATTTCAATTATGAAATTAATTTAGTTCCTAAATTCTTCACGAATGCAGCAATTAGACGAATTTAATTCGCAAAAGTGAGCAGACGTGTAGCCCAATTTTGGCTCCGTTCCTTAATCTTTCCTCATATACCGGATACCGTCAGATAGCTCGCAAATAATTCGGTATTCGATTTAATTGTTTTTTAATTCGCCTTTCGTACGCCTACGAGTATAATTATTTTATTTAATTCGAACGTTTTGAATTTTTGTTGCAGTATATTGGAACTTTAGATGTTCCCAGACCTACCAGTAGGATCGAGATTGTAGCAGCTATGCGACGAATCAGAGTAAGTTTGTGGGGAAAATCCAGCAAATATTTGAATATTTATAGTCTAATTTATTCGCGTACATGAACCTTGATTATACATAAAAAATCTTACCAACATCGAGATGAAAACTCGTGTTAAATATTATCAAAGAATCACATCAAAGGCTAAACATCAAATTTATTTCTCTTTGCAACTTTTCAAGCGATAAATTTGCCCAAAGTTACGTTGTAGTTATTGCTGGGAAAGTTAATTGAAAATCAATCAACTCGCATCGCCTATCATATCTACGAGGTAATTGACCTGTATCACTCTGCACGTCAAACTCGTTCAATCTATTTGCCGAATTTTTTCCCCCAATTTTACGCCGATGTACATCAACTACCTACTAAATGAAATTGTCTCTTCGAAGATTACAAAACAATTTAGCGAAATTACCAAACAAACAAGTATAAAAAATAAAACCTATCGAAGTGTAATCGATATCCATTTTTTTTCGAGCTGAAAAAAAATCGTTGCTGAAAATATACTCGCACGAACCCAAGCTGCGGATTTTTTTACTGGTTTTTTCCCCTCCTCATCGTTCAAGTACCAGACTATATCATAAAAGCTATTTTCGTGATTAAGTGAAATATCGTCGAAGTTTTTGAAAGATACGATGTTCGCTAGACCTGAAAAATAAAACCTAAACGATGGCTGATGAAAAACGAGTTGATAAATAGCGTCGGATAAAATTTTTTTGCGTTTTCCGAGAAATTGAATTTACTTATCTTATTTTTTGATTCGAAAATATTGATGGATAATTTTTTTATTCGGTGTTTGAATTTTCCATGAAAAAGTTTAAAATTAGATTTAGTTTATTCTACTCGTATCTCGTTGCACGTGATGAATATTCCAATTCTGGTACATGTGTGTGCGAAAAGTTGCATAGTAGTAATTTTCAGGAAATTATCGTTTCGTGTTTCTCAACAAAACGAGAATCCTGTTCGTTTTAACTTATGGTGTAAATTTATGCATCATACTTCATATGCTCATCGAGTTAGATGTACGAGTAGTTTCCAGTGTACCTTATATTTCCCAATTAAATTCGTATATGAAAACACATTTTATGAAATTCACCCGGAATACGTAGTTTTTAACGTATGGAGTTGTATGATGAAGTAATTTGTGAATGAGAAAAGAAATGTAGCCCTAAAGGCTGGAGGTATGAATTTTTTTTTGGAAAGATGGAGAGACTACGGGAAATTTTTTTCGAATGACGTCAAAAAAAACGTTGTAAAAGCACCCTCTTAGTTTATTTCAATATTTTAAAAATTTGAAAAGTTTCATGTTTCGCTGAAAAGTTCTATGTTTTTTAAAATTCTTACTCGAAATCATAATTTTATTTAAATTAAATAAAGAAAGCTGTCGCTTTTGGAATTTTTGAGAGAATTGATAAATCTCTCAAGAATTCGAAACTTTTTCAAAGTACGAAAAGTGTAGGATGAAAAGCAAAACAAAAATGTCTACCACATTTCGTGCTGAAATTAAACATTATTCTACTTGTGGGTATAAAAAAGATGAAATTGTCTACTTACTTAATGAAGAAAAGTTTGCCAAAATTAATTTTCAAATTTTAAAGTTCGAAGTGAAATTGGATTGGAATAGGATTGAGAGTAAATTCCTCGCATTGTGCTCTTTCGATAATCTCCAGCAATCCGAAGAAAAACACCAGATTAATCTAGTGTTTTTTAAAAATAATGAACAAAATATTTATTTATTGATGAATGTACAAAATAGGATATATTTCTCTTTCTCCAGCGCTCATTTTTTTTAATATGCAATTTTTTTTTGAATTTACAAGCAAAAAAGCGCATTTTATAAATTTTTCAACCGAGCTTGAATACACAGTTTTAAAAAATGTGGAGGAAAATGTCTTGCAAAACTTCAATCATCAACATGAATATGGTTTAGAGCTGGAGATGAAATGGGAGGATCGTCAAACCAAAAAAATATAAAACAAAAAATTGATGACCAAAAATTTTTAACTAAAATTTGTAAAATTATTTGTCATAATGTCAATCTTAAAAGAAAACTGTCAAGATTAAAATAAAAAAAAATCTTTGAAATTTCATATCACCTCATTCACTTTCAATTAAAATCTCATCGATATTTCAATAAAAAGTCATCAATTTATTTTTCAGCCATGAGAACTACTCTTTTAAAATTTTGTAACATTAAAAAGACTTCTATTCAAATGGCAAAGAACGTAGAAAAAGATACAAATAATTACGTGTACTTACCTAATTTTTAGAGAATTATCAGATATTTTCGAATTTTTATTGAAATGCCCACAAAATCAAAGAGACGTAGGTATATTGGAGTGTTTTGTATCATCGGTAAAATAATTTGAATCATTGAAGCCTTACAACATATTCATAATTAACCCTTTTGTACCCAGGAGAGATTTGATGGATTAAATTAATGTGAACTGAAGTCAAGTTAGTGCACAAGGTCATTTTCACCAGTGAAAAATCAATTTCTCCCCCCCCCCACCCCCCTCAATTTTTTTATAACCAAAATTTCGTTTAAAAAGTTTGAAATTTAGATATTTTAGGGTCTCTAATGACCCAAAATTAAAAATTTTCATAATTTTGCAAAATAGAAAATAAAATAAAGAAGGATTATTTTCCATTTACAGTGAAAATTTGCACTGGAAATCTGCTTTCGAAGGTTTTTAGACTTTCAACGACATATTTTTTTTTTAATAATGGAGTATCGTCATCAATTTCTGAAATAATCTTACACCTTAGTAATCATTCTCCCGAAATTTTCATCTTTGATTTTTGTATTGAGAATTTGAGATCTAATCAAGGTAAGGATAACAATTTTTCATCTCTCACTTGCAAGGAACTTTGAGAGTGCGAATCAAAAATTTTCTCAAATTCTCTTCATTTTTTCTTTATTTTATAAAAAAATGAAATTTTTAAATTTTGGGTCATTTGGGTCTTCGAAATATCTGAATTACAAACTCAAGTCAAAATTTCAACTAATTTTTTTTACTGGCTGTAAGAAAAAATTCGAGGAGGGCGGGGCGAGAAATTTCAAAACTTTGCACTGCATCTCTTTCTGTTTTATGGATGAGTAGTTGAGAGCAATTTTTTTAATTTATATCACATTTCACTCCTCAAGAAAATGAAATTTGGTAATTTTGATTGGTTTCTATTTTCTGCGTAAAAGTTCAATTTTCACTGGTGAAAATGAACTTGTGCACCAACCATCAGATCTCTACTGGGTACAAATGGGGTATTAAAAGATCTTCCCTCTCGGCAAAAAATTGCACAATTTTCAAAAAAATTCCAAATAAGTATAATTTGAATCGAAAAGTTGAAGATTTTTTCAGAAGTTGGGTCGATTTTTTCAATATTGTTTGAATAGAAAAAACATACTCGTACACTAGGGTAGATCGTCTTTTTTTTTGGAAAGTTTGAGACATAATTCTTCGAAAAAAAGTGGTGAGGTAGGACCGTGGAAAAAGTTTTGCGTCTCTGACTTGAACCTACAGTTTACAAATAGGCTTAAAAATTTTAAAATTTTCAAAAGTTTCAAAAAAAGTGTAATTTTTTAATATTTTTTCGGGAGTAGTTATTAGTCGTATTGTTACCATAAAACACGAGAAAAAATTTCCCGATTTTTCTGGATTCTTTTTTTAAGGGGTGTTCAGATGTTTTCAAGAATACCTGGAAATTAAATAAAAAAAGCAATTACATACAGTTTGATCGATATTAGGCTTTCGGTTTTCACTCCAGATGTACATAAGATGAACCCCCACACCTTTTCTTCTTTTCTGGGGTTTTCAAATTGCTCTGAAATAACATCAAAAAATAATCTCGTGTAATGAAGAAAATTTGAGAACCCCTAAAAATTGAAAATGGCACCAGGGTTCGTCCTATGTGCATCTGGAATGAAAATCGAACCCCTAATTTCGATCAGACTGTATGTCAGTGGATTTTTCATTCAATTTCGAGATATCCTCAAAAACAACCATTTTGGCCAAGTAGGTATGTATGTGCAGGAGGGGGGTGCAATCTATAAATTTTGTCCATTTTTTATCCATTTTTCGTGTCCATAAATTTTGTTACAAAATTCCTTGAAAATGACTCAGACTTTTTTGGACTTGGAAAATTTCAAGAAAGTTCAAATCAGACATTTTGTCAGACAGCTTTTTACCTAAGGCTGACTTTTAATAATTTTTTCAAACTTTTTTGAATTTGGAAAAATTTTCAGATTTCTCCTGACTTTTTGTATTTGGAATTGGATTTCGAAAGTTTTTCAAAAAACTTCCATTACGAAATTTACTTTCGAAAATCCGTTACAATGACTTTTATATATTTTGTCTTACTTTGTTGAATATTGAAAAATTTTCAGAACCCAAAATTCTTTTTGGACTTGAAAAATTTCAAGAAAAATTCAGATTTTTGAAAACTTATGAATTTTAAAAAGACATATCCAATTATTCATGTATCAACATGCCTGCTTAAGGAGTTGATCTATTTTTTGAATTTTTGAAAATTCAAAATTTTGAATTTCATTTTCAAAATGTTGGTTCAAGTCAAAGATCCGAAATTGTTTCCACTATCTTTTGACGTCACATCACAACTTCTTTTCAAATCTTTCCTCCAATTTTCCAAAAAAAAAGTCATGGGTGACCCCCCTAACATACACCCTTTTAGCTTCTCTTTCCGTCCCTGCAAGTTAAAATTGGTCTACAAATACGACGTGCCCCCCTCGATCCACCCCTCCTTCTACATTCGTCTTTATCCCGAATGTGTGCAACTTACAGATATGTAATTGGAAACCTCGATTTACAACTGATTCTTTCTACAGGCTTTAAGATAGGTACTTCGCGTAAATAAAAGTATAGATAAAAGTTAATCTTAGAATTGAAGGTTTAAAAGAGAAAAATACGAAAGAGATGAATCTTTCTCCAAGTTTTTTCGATTTTAACCTCTTGATTGCGTTTTTATATTTTTCTATCGTTTCGTTGTACAATAACTTGAAAATAAAATTTCACCTTTGTGTTACAGTACGAATTCAAAGCAAAAGGAATAAAAAAAAAGAAAGTAATATTAGAAGTTTCCGTCGACGGGGTCCGAGTATCGTTACGTAAAAAGAAAAAAGTAAGTATACTTAGGGATAATTGAATTAAAGTATGAGCTTTCGGTACGTCAGCTAATGGTATATGTGTTAAGTTTATTCGTCGACGTGCTGGGGTTAATTAGTTGTACACAATGTAAAACGGTGTACTGAAAATGAAACGGCATGTAAATGCTACGTGGGAATCGTTGTCTGGCTTTTAATTGGATAATTGGATTATCTACGACTTGAGGAATATTATTAAGTGACATTGTATCGTCATTAAGAAATCGTAGTTGTCTTACTTAAGCTAACCTATGGCCCTGAGGGAAGTCGTTATTTCATTTATCGATAATTTCTGCTCGATTAATTACCCTAAAAATTTCCAATTATCCACTTTCGATCGAATTATTTTTATCTGGATGAAAAAAAACCATAGGCCAAGGAAAAAATTTCGAGAAGAATTTGGATTCGCGAAATTGTGGGAGATTCATTAATAATGAGGTTAACCATGCTGTTGGCAAAGCTCGCAAGTACGACGAATATTTTAAAAATCATAAACGATCAGTTAATGATACAATTCGTATTTTGTGCGTGTGTGTTGCAGAAAAAACAATGGATTGACGAAAATAGCCTTGTTATTATGCAACATCCTATTTATAGGTAAGTGACAGTTTATTTCTGCTTTTTCTGAAATACTACGGCGCGAATAAGGTTTTAACCGGCGCGCGTTTATGCTTGTTTTTACTCGCGAGTAAGTTTTATATAAACGTTTTTTGGCCCACGTACTCTAATTTACCTTTATTAATAAAATTTATAGCCCGTAGCCAGAGAGCGTATAGCCAAAAAACGTTTGCGTAAAGGTAGATCGTAATGAGGAATTACGTTAGAGCGTCGATGATTTGAAACCAGCGATGGCGCCGCCGCACACGAGGTTATAAATTTGAATTTTAACGCTCCACCGACTGATGGATTTTTTACCCATTTGGAGCGAATAGGAGCTTTTTTTCGTATATTTTATATATTTTTTTTTATTAGCTACCTTCGGTTTTTTTTTTCTTCTCCATTAATTCTCTCGTTTCTACCCTTCGATTTTTAAAAAAAGGGTCTTCAATAGTTGACGTTTTTGATTCGACATTTATTCGCCCCCGGGTCTTTATTTCTAATCAGCGAACGTTATTTTTCATTTATGTATTTTATATTATAGCTACGTACAAGGTAGCAGAGAGAAAAATTGCCAATGTTTACTTCAGAAATGAATTTCTCGTGGTTATGAATGTTTGAAGTTTACATATGTTACGATATATTTGTCAGCAATCCATTAATTTTACATTAAAGAATACCCGAGCTAAATATCGTGTATTTTTCTTCGTCGTATTATATACGTACATACGTATACTATATTTCGTTATGATCGATGTTAACTATACCGTATTAAACTTCAATTTGATTGATGAACGTTTCGATAAGGAATTTACCTCATCATTCTCTTTCATGAAAATTGTAATTTTTTTCTTGCGAGACCAACTCGAGCGAAATTCACGAGTTACATTATACGAAAAAGAATGGAAAACCAGAAGTTGGTATTAGGTTCAGGGTTGATGGAAAAGATGGCAGTAAAAAGAAGTGGTTTTTAATCGAATCCGTTCCAAGTTGTATTTCTAAAGTTGAAGCATTCATTTTTTTACTTGAAATCATCTCTGGTAATTTTTTTTTTTTTACCAATGTTGTAACTTTTTGGAGAGTTTTAGTGGAGTGAGGGCGACGAAAGGATTGTAAATATGAGATTGGATAGGAGGGTTAATGGTGTGATTTTTTGAAAGGGGTAATGAAATGTTGGCAATTTGTATTGATGAAGTGGAGAATTTTTGTTTTCAAAATTTGTTACACACATTGATTCAAATTTTTTACTGTCAATTTTGAGCAAATTTTCCAATCGTTTATCTATCGACAAAAAAGGTCACAATTTAATGTAGGTATCTGGACTTCGTTCATCAAATTTCGGGCTCACGAACAAAAAAAATTAACCAGCTGACACCCCCCCCCCCCCACGACCCTGGATGGATCAGTTCCATTAGGTTGTGTTTTTTTCTAATGCTCAGTTTTGGTATAATATTTGGGATCTACTCGAACCAGACCATTTCGAGTAAAATGAGCCATACATATTTTTTTTTAAAAGTGCATATTTTAACTCAAAATGCATATTTTGGTCATTTTTGGCGCATATTTTACCATATTTTGCCAAAATACCAAATTTAGAACCATATTTAGCAAATTTTTGAAAACTTAAATACGCTCAAAAACACTGAAATCAGAAATTGTCTTTTTTTTTTTTTTTGAATCGATCAACACTAATTTTTTGACTTTTTTTTGAGCTCGTTTTGTTACAAATTTCCGTAGAAGGTGATTCTGATTATCTAGTTATTTTTAAAAGAATAAAGTATTAAAATACATTTTGTGTTCTACTTTACGACAACCTTGATATTCAGTTTTAAAATAGCTGTAAATTGATACCCATATTGCAGGTGCATATTTTGATTTTTTGAATTTATTTTTGCATCTTTTATATATTTTGTTGCCCTTATGATGAGTGAAATGGGCCATTTTAGCTTAGGATAAGTATGCTTTTATTACAACCTAATCCGTGA
This sequence comes from Pseudococcus longispinus, assembly GCA_900064475.1. NCBI lineage: Eukaryota > Metazoa > Arthropoda > Insecta > Hemiptera > Pseudococcidae > Pseudococcus > Pseudococcus longispinus. The sequence continues at coordinate 11,790 of FIZU01035904.1, forward strand.
AAAGCGTCACAAAATTTTTAGACGATGACTTTTAGGCATTTTGTCAGACTTTTTTGGACTTAGAAAATTTTTCAGATTTCAAAAAAATTTTTGGACTTGAAAAAATCAGAAATTATGCTGACTTGTATATAGTTTATCACTTATATCAAACATTCGATTTTTTAGACTTAATAAAAAATTCAGAAATCACGTAAACTTTTAGACATTTTGTCAGACAGCCTTCCAAAATCATGTTGACTTTTAGATATTTTGCCAGAGATTAGACTTTTTGGATTCGAAAAAAATTCAAAAATTACGCTAATTTTTAGACATTTACGTTAGACAGCTTTTCAGAAATCATGCTGACTTTGTCAGCAATTAGACTTTCTGTTCTTGGAAAATTTTATAAATCACGCTAATTTCCCAAAATTTTGTCAGGCAGACTTTTTGGACTTGAAAAAAATTCTAGAGATCAGGTTAACTTTTAAAAATTTTGTCTGACATATTTTCAGATTTTAAATGACCTTTTGGTCTTGAAAAAAATTCTGAAATCACGATGACTTTCAGTCATTTTGTCAGACAGCCTACACCTAATTTTTTTTTAATTGTTTGTTTTCAAAAGTCAGTCAATATATTAGACTAGATTAACCTGACTTTTTGAACTAGGGAAAATTTCAGAGATTCTGATTTTCTGGACTTGAAAAAAAGTATATAAAGTAAGCTGCCGATTTTTCGAACTTGGAAAAGATGATTGGTTAAGATTTCAAACCAATTTTTGGACTTGGAAAATTTCAGAGAGATCACCATAACTTTCAGGAAATTTATTAGACAGAGGTTTACCTGCTTTTTAGACATTTTGTCAGAGTTTGAACATCTTGGACAAATTTTCATATTTATAGGACTTTTAGACATTTTGTTAGTTTTTTTGGACTTGAAAAATTTTTCAGATTTTTGAACTTGGAAAATTTTCAGATTTCAATGAACTTTTTGGACATACCTTACCGATGCCTAATGTTGACTTTTAGACATTTTGTAAGAAAAATAATTCAGACTTTTTGAACTTGAAAAAATGACTGTCAGACTTTTTTGGACTTGGAAAATTTTCAGAGATAATGCTGACTTTTAGATATTTTGTCATACAAATAATTTAGACTTTTTGAATTTTGAAAATTTTATAAACGAGGGTAACTTTCTTATATTTTGTCAGACTTCTTGGAATTGGAAAATTACAGATATTACGCTGATTTTCAGGCATTTTATTAGACTTTTTTGGACTATGAGAATTTTATTGACTTCTTGAACCTTGAGAATTTCAGAGATAATACTGACTTTCAGACAAGTTTTGTTAAACAAACAATTTAGACTTTTTGAACTTGAAAAGTTTTAATAAAATTTCAAATGTCAAGTGCGCTTGAAAAAATTTAATAAACAAAAGCATATCCTAGGTTTTAGTATTGAAATGACGGGGACTTTTCGTATTTTACTTTTTTTACCTTTTTGCTGTCACAAATGGCGAGATTTCTACTTCTAAATCGTATATCCCATTTCATCTCACACTCGTACGGTATTCATCCATAAATAAACACGTTATTTGAAAGTTTGAAAATTTAATCTTCTTTTCTTTGTTCATTTTTCTCTTTAATATGTTATAAGGACGAGTATAGCCTTTGACATGATTTCATATAGCAGTTGTTGTGTATCGAATTAGAAGCGAATTTTCTTATCCTAGTAAATTTTAGTAAACGTTCAGATGTTACGAAGGGGTCGTTCTCTTACGACTATGAAACAAATCAAGCGAGTGTTTCTTTAACAAGCGTTGCGTCGCATCGCTGCGCGAGTTATTACAACACTATACCGTGTATTTCGATGAATAATTCAACGCCTTGGAATTGGCACTGCATGCGTTTTATACGGCGCGGCGTGGCGTTCGAATATCAACGTTTGTTGATCTTTGGTTCGAAGGGGCAGCTAAGCTCTTGTATGGATTGAAAGTTGACCAAAAATTAAAAGCTTTCCAAGTGCGAATCGCGAATACCACCATTCCGGTCAAATCGCAAGTTAAACTACGACCTGTGAACGTGAAATGCTCGAATACTCGCCTCGCGTAAAATGCTTACATCCCTTTATGTAAAACTTTTCGCTTGTAAATGAAATCCCAGAAAGCGAACTTTGTTCTTTGGTGAAAATGAAATGTAAAATTTTGCATAAAGCTTGCTACGCCAAGTACGGAGTATACGAACACGACGAATTGACGCTTTTAACGTGTTCCCGCGGGTGATACTCAACTTGGCTGTGGTAATTTTTCGTATATCTCGGAGGAGAGAATTTTCACGATTTTTCAATATAAGTGTATCGAACGTAGGTATTTAGGATTTTCATTTTATTATAAGGGGGTTTTTACCCATCGAAAAAAATTGCTCAGTCTCATTTCGAACTTGATTTTTATTTTTTATACGAATATCGTCTCGTGTTCGAACACCCATTCATTTCGAAACACCATCGGTATCAAATCGTATCAGGCCTAAAATTCCATCGACTTTAAGTATCAAACGAATAAATGCCTTATTCGAATAGCAAAAGTTCTTTTTTACTCTTGATATAAAAAATGCAATTTCGAAAGAACAACAAAAAAAACTTTTCCAATGGGAATATATTAATTTGTGCTTTAACGCGACAAAAGGAAAAGTATCGAAAAACTCGATGAAATTTTCGCTTTGAAAACTGTATGGCGAATATTACAAAAGTGGCATTTGAAAAAAATCATCATAATTGGATTGTTTCTCGCAGCAGCACGATGTTATTTCAATAGTTTAAAACGTTTCTTCGGAATGGCAACTTGATGCTTTTTGATTGTAAAAAAATTACCGTTTGAGAAGGGTAAACACAAATCTTCCAACAAATCTGTTCTCAAAATGCGGTTGTTTTTATATTCGAAGGGTCGTATGAAAATGAAATTTTTTGCCTAATGCGAAGTGTAGAGAAATCTTAATAAAAAGAGGTATTTTTTTACGATGAAGAATTCAATATTAAACTTGAGAACATTAATTTACGACCTTTATTTACCAAAATACCGCAATGACCAAAAATTGTATTTTAATTTAATCAAGTTATACAGGGTGTTTCAATAGTAAGATCCTTCAGTCTAGTAAATAGGCAGGCTACCTGGATTATGAATATGTGTATTTGCTGATTTTTTGAATCGCAGGGGCAAAAATATCATCGCTGAAAAAATTTGCATTCGTAATATTTTTTCAAGTCATTGTACCATTATTACTGTAAAATGTAGAGAGTTGCGGTTTATGATGTTGGCAGGGGCATTCATTCTATTTTTTTTATCAATATCAACGTTCATCGGATTAATTTCTAAAAAAACCCAATTGACCACAAAATATTGAAAAAAAGTGATAAAATTTACGATTTTTCATCATTTTTATTGAAATACCCGAAAACGGTTCTCAAATTGCCTTATAATTTCGTAAAATTACAAATTATACGACAATTTGTGGAACCCTAGAAAAGTGGGAGAAGGTCTGGGAGTAATTTCAAGTTCATCTGGGGTGAAAATTGAATCCCCTTTCATGTAAAATTATGTCTAATATAATGCAGGATTTCCAAAATCGCACAATACCTTATAATACCAGTACGATGATTCGGGCCATATTTCGAAGTGACGTAAGACCTTTGAGAAAGTGGAATAAATTACTAAAAATGCTAAAATATTATTTTACCCTTGAACGGATATAATATGACTAATTATCATCAAAACGAAAAAATTCAATTTTAAATTTTTTTTTTGAAAATTTTGAACCTCATTTGCAGGGTGATAGGTTCAAGCTTGGGACCTAAAATTGTTTACACGGTTTTTTGACACTTCCCCACGGCTTTCCCTCCAATTTTTCTAAAAAAAAGTCAAAGATGACTTGTCCTAGGATTTGCCTTAATATTTTGAATGGTAAGTAAACATCCAAGATGGGCTGCCTACTTACTAGGTTTAAGGAGGTACCTCACTTAAACACCCTGTGAATATTTTTCCAGCATTTTTTAACCTAGTAGTGATTAGAATTTAAAAGCATCATTTCCGGAGGCCAAAAAAAGGCATTTTAATAAAAAAAAAATCAAGTAATAAGTAAACATTTAAGAAAGTGCTGACCTCTTTTCTTGAAAAATCCGAGAAATCTTGCATTTTGAGCAAAAATGGGCAAATTCATTCACAAAATGATTTTAAATCAAAATTATGAAATTATTTTCAAAATTTTGAAAATAATTTTATGATGGAATAGAAGTGATATAGAAGTAATAATAGTTGGCTATGAATGATCAGTTTTGTTATGATGGTTGGTTTTGGTTTATTTCTGTTTATTATGAAAATA
>FIZU01035920.1:0-15063 GCA_900064475.1 Pseudococcus longispinus
CTCAAAGGAGAGCGGAGCTAGGGGGCCTCAAAGTGGGATGACTTTCGAAAAAACGTGGTTTTTAGCCATTTTTGGGTAGTGCCACCTGCGTGGCATACCCAGCACAGCCCCAAAAAGTAAATTTGCATCGGGTGGTCCAATTTTTTTTTGTAAATATGGAAATTCCCCGCATTAGACGGAATGCGCAATTAGAATTTTGATTAATTAATTGAAGAAAAAATAACGACGATTTTTGAAGTTGGAAAAATTTTGAAAATCGGTCGAATATAGGTATACTCGTATTATGAAAATGGTCCAAATGACTGGATGTAGGCAATTATATATACCTATATATATGTACCTAACGTAACCAGTTGGTACATTACATAGGTTATTCTACATTTCTACGTATGCCTACGTATTCAAATGCGAATATATGTACTCGCACGCATGTTATAGATCTATCTGCTGATTTTTTTACGATTGACGACGACAAGCTCGTTTTCGGCTTTCCATCTTGTAGGCGTATTTTTTGGAATTTATTCGCGCAAGGCACGAGTAGGAGTGAGAGAAGCAGGAGGGATCGTTACGGACGACTTAAATCGCGAGTACAATCGTCATCCAAATCTTTATTTACACAAGCAACGGCCAAACGTCAAACGATAATGCGTTATTTAATAGATAGGTAGGTACTAGAGAGGTAGCCTACGTACTTGGCTGCCACGCTTGCCCGCGCCACCCGCGACGCGAATGCGTACGTGGATCTGCGCTGTCGTGTCGAGCGGCATCCGCTTCGCAACAGCGAAACGCGAAAACGCAATTTAAACGTAATACAACCAATTTTTGATTTTTTTCTTTTCCCCGCAGTAAGAAGAGAATTCGTCTTTCAAGTCTTGCGCTCGGTTAGGTTTGACTTGGAATTTTGGCTCTTCGTCTCTTTTGATGTGATTCTTACTGAGTTGGTAGATTTTTTCACTCGTCAAACTCAGCTCCATTACGTAGCCGACTCCAGCCACCGGCACCGTCTCCTTCAGCCGTCTCACCGCGTACGAGGCTTTTCGCTTTTTCGACGATTTTCTCTTACGGACGCCGCCGCCGCCGCCGCCGCGAGAAGGTTTATGCGGCGTTTTTTTGGTTTCGTTCGGTTCGACATCAACCCGGTTGCTTTTATTACGTTTGATAACGAGCGGCGAATACGCCAGTACAAAAAGCGACGTCGCGCGTTTGTGTTTAGCTTTTCGTCCGCGAAATTTCATCGTGACGATATTCTCTTAGTAGCACCGCCGTCGTCGTCGTCGTCGTCGTCGTCGTCGTGATCGTGATCGTGATCGGTGTTAGCTAATTAGCTAGTCAGTTACTCGGTTACAATTTGCTCGCTGCGATTCTTTCGATTTCGGTTGAATGATTGGGGTAGCTGATACAGCGTTCGCGAATAAAATTGTGAAAAACCGTCGAATTCGCCGTCGCTATGAAAAGTTGAACGAAATTGCTACGCAAACCGTATACGGTATACCAACTTGAACTCGATAAGGGGACGCGACGTCCGTTGGCATCTGGCAATAATCGATCGCTCGACGGCGATTTACGTACGTATAGGTACCTACTCCTAGTTTTGTGCTCGGAGATAGGTAGTTAGGTATCTAAGCGACGATGTACATACTCGTACATCCTACATTTATAATATCGGACTATCGGACCATTTTTCATCTATTTCGTCGGCAGACAAGTGTCGTTTGCGCGGCTTTGTATTGTTCGCGTACGCCAATTACTACCCGTATTTTTCTTTTGTGCTCCAACAGCGAATAGGTCTACGGCTACAGCTACACGTAGAGACTAGAGACGCACTACAAGTCGCTATACCAACCTGCACGCTGCGCTGCGCTGCGCCGCGTTGCCATCATAAAACGAAAGTAATTTTCGCGAGCGCGTGCGAAGATGGTGCGAGCGGCGGGGGGCTGTGGCTGTGGCTGCGGCCGCGGCCATGCCCGGTGGCAATTCGTCGTTATTTTTCGTCGAGCAAATAAGTTGTACTCGTTAAAATATCGCTCGTTCGTATTATACCGAGTATAGTCGAGTAGGTACAGAGCTACCGAGTAAGGATTGCTTACTGTGACGTACAATGCGCGATGTGATACCTACATATATGTAATTACGCTTACGTGTGTCGCGTCGTACGACGTGTCGGCGTATGATTGAGAAGCGTGCGACAAATGAAAAGTACGTTGATGGAGTGTGAAATCGCAGCCGCTGCGAACAAGGTCCATCTTTTAACACGGAAACAGCGCGAGAAGCGCAACTTATGTAGGTAGGTAGGTAGGTAGGTAGGTACACTAATGCGTGTATGCGCTAGTTGTGCAGTCTGCACGGTGGCTGGTTTGGCGGGTTTGGGTGGATTGGTAAGCAGTAAGCACTGAGCAGGTACTATACTCGATGGTAGCGGGTCTACTGGTACGTTCGAATGTTACGACGTAACTTTATCGCTGCTTTCTGTTATTGTTTGGTCACCGCTCACTCGTAGCTTAAGAATACAAAATAAAGACGACGACGACGATGATACGTATATCGTGTAGAAAGTGTAGGTGTAGCGTAGCCATGTACGTAATGTATCTGCCGAATGAAAGGGAGCACTAATTCGGCTGGGTGGACAGGGTAGAACGGGTTGAGAAACGACTTTTAAATAAAACCAACATTTTCCTACTTGAATGCGATCCAAAATATACGCTTTGAAAAGTGCGGCGTCGCGTCGCAGGGTAATGCGGAAACGTAGGTATACCTTGTTACCTTCTAACGTAAGACTTACCCTTACCTATCCGTTACGGACTACGGCAGAAATTTGAATAACGAGCCTCGTTTAACGACTTGGGCGCGGTTTGTCTACTCGTACAGTTTTATTAAAAGCGCGTACGCCAGCGGCGGCGGCGGCGGCGGCGGTGGCGAAAAAAAAGAGAAAAAATTGGTAAAATTAATCGAAAACCGCGTCGCGTCGTTTGGCAGGTGAAAATTTCAAAGTACACCGAAGATATTTTTTACGTCATTAAGTCGCCCGCTATTGGCATTCGATAGTGTGGCGTAGTGTGAAAGTACTTACGGCGCACCTACCTGTATTGTACTAGTACTGTAGCTGTGTGGTGCCGGATACAGCCGCAGGTACCAAGCTACCACCGGGCCGCCCGCCGCAGCGCCGGTTTTATACGAAAGGTGAACTACGTCTTACGCGAGTCGACTAGTATCGAGTATGCGGACGCACCTATCAGGGTAGTTAGTAGGTAGGTAGGTACCTTACTTAAATAAAAAACGCCGAGGCGGAACGAAAGAAAAACACGATTAATCTATCGAGTCGAGTTGATGCGGGGCGAGAGCGCGTGAGAGCAGAGAGCCCAAGTATATTTAGCGCGAAATCTCGGAACGTCTTTTCGTTAAATGGCGTGAGAACGAAGCAGATAATTTTTTTTCTCAATCGGTGGCGAAAATTTAACGACGTGGAGTTGAGCCAACGAAACATTCTCGTATCATTTTTATTTCGTCTAAGTGAACTGCGAAGCGGCAAAATTTCAATATAAATTTCAAATACGAGTAGGTACACGTCGAATCAGTGAACCGTGAATCCGTGAAAGAAGCGAGTTCAAACGTGCAATCGAAGAGGTACTCGAATACATAGGTCACGATACGAGTACGTAGGTACCGGCAACGTAGGCGGTAGGCATCTATTAGGTACCTAGGTACGAGTACATACATTACCTACGTACGAATGAAAACAAAAAACAAAAGTAAACGATATTCGTAAGTTGGAGTTGGGTTTAGTTTGTTTTGTTGGTAAACAGAACTCGATAATTGGTAGCTGGCGCATGCCATGGCGATGGCCCATAGCGTAACTTGTTTTTTTCTTGCCATCTCGAACGAGCTTAGTGGTCGACAGGTTTGTGCGAAATAAGCTGATCTATAGGTATTTTTTATTTTTGGTTGGTTGCAAAGGTTCATTCTTCTTACGAGGGAGTACATTGCGTACAGCAATTTCTATATTGAGCAGGCATTGTCTAGTAGGTACTAGGTACTAGGTACTAGGTAGTAATACCTCGGCTACACACTTACTGGTTTTTTTGTAAGATACGATTTTACAACTTTCGGCCGCATTCGAGTTGGAGTACAACGGTGTCGGTAGGTATAAAAAAGTCGAATGATATTTCGAGTTTACTCGCCTATTTAGATAGGTACCTACCTATGTTTGTAGATATTGTAGACGAGTATTTATTTTTCATATTCGGTATCGAAAGCAACGAGAAGTAGCATGGCAGAGGGACTTTGTACTCTGTTTCGAGTCGGCAAAACGCCAATTTTTGGGTTCGAAAATTTGCGCAAACGGTGATCTGATAATGAATTTTCGTTCGGTTCGACGTTGTTTACATTTTACTCGCGCCGCTACGATAACAATTTTAACGGCTCGGGCGGCGGCGCGGCGCGGGCGTATACCTAAGAGTATGTCTACAGCACAGTATAGCTTAGGTCTACACCGCGCTGCGCTGCGTTCCTTTTGCAATAGGTACTCGTATACTTACCTTAATTCAAGGTGTAAACATAGCGCAGCGTGGCGTCTGGTCCATCATATTTTTTCCATCTCGAGAGATTCTATTTTTATCCATTTATAGATTTAGATATTTACTCGTAATAGCGGCCTGTTTAAGAGAAATGAACAGATAGGTACGTAAGTTTGTATACTTAATAATTTCGCCATTTTTACTACTCGTATCGTTCGATAAGCGGCTAGCTGCGTCAATAGGAACTCGACAAGGAGGTGCCGCGGCCGCGTCACTGTCGTACTTATTTCTGATCGGTTAATTAATTGTAAACAAACATCGGCTGTATTGAAAACGGGATACAATTTTATCGTAATGATTTCTAATAGAGAATTTTTGATTTTTAAAACATATTTACAAATTTGGAACTCGTTGTTCTGATATAAATATTTTTTTAAATGAAAGCGCGAGCCGTGTATTTTGTGAAATACATTGTTACATGTTCTCCGGTGCTGTACTATAAAGCTGTCATTTCTGTTTGAACAAAATATACGCAACAACTTCCAACTGCGAAGAGATAAGTACAAAGTAAACAAATAATATTTAAAAAAAGGTCATCGCAAAAGCATATCCGTCATCATTAAATCACTAACTAACCGATTATCAATCGTTATCACAAAAAAAGCGGAAAAAATGATAGTTAAAGGTACGTTAGAAAAAAGTGAATTTCGAGGGAAAATTTAATTTTATATTTTATTCGCAAACTAGATGACATCAACTTCGATATACACTTTAAAAAAATATAATATATGCCTCGGTCAATTTTTAATACATTTTTGAAGTTGGCCGATTTCCCATAAGAAATGCATTGTATGAAAATTTGGATCCAGTTTTCATTTTTTATCACCGCGCCTAATCTTACTTTTTACGTTGGCCACTAGAGCGCGACAGTTGTCTTGTCGAGTTCCTATTTTCTCAAAAGTGTGATCAAATTTTTTTTGTTGATTAAATTCTTGATCTGCAAACATGAAACGGTTTCGAGCAGAAGAAAATCTGCAGCAGTTTTAGTGCTATTTTAAAACAGTTTAAGACTACTTTTACCGTTTTAAAATAGTTTCAAATCGTTTTAAAACAGTTTTGAAACTTATTTTTCGAAGCAAAAACGTTTTGAAACGGTTTCAATGAATGTTCTCGTTGAAATGGTTTCAAAACGGTTTTGCTTCGAAAAATCAGTTTTAAAACTGTTTTGAAACGGCGAAGTGATTTTCCAAACTGTTTTGAAACGGTAAAAGTAGTCTTAAAACTGTTTTAAAATGTTAATATAAACGCGGATTTTCTCCTGCTCGAAACCGTTTCATTTTTGCAGATTGGAATTGCGAAGAAAAAAAACTTTTGAATCGTGAAACCTTCGCATTGACGAGGATCACACTGTGCAAATTTTCCAGCTTTATATTTGCGCAGACGAAATCAAAATTATAACTTCCGGGAAAAAAATGACAACTAGAATCAACTGTAGCGAAGTTGAAGAAGAGTGTGCGACTCACCTTTTAGACTCGGAACATTTCAGAGATTGTCCAAAAATTCGCGTGGCTTAAGGGAATCTCTGAAAATTTTCAAGTCCAAAAAGTCATCCGGGTAACAAAATTTTGCGACGCATTTCTCATCGCAACCAAATATTTCAAATTAGATGTCGTACAATATGTATTACTTAGTCACTAGAGACGGGTACTGTGCTAGTAGTACATAGAATGTCGACTCGAACGTTTGTTTTAAGCGCTTAAACGTACCTACTCTAGCGCAGATTTCAGCGTATCGGGTGCAGGTTGTATGTACTACGAGTATACCTATGTCAAACACCTAAAATGGTACCTTGCTCTAGCATAATTCTCGATTACCATGGAAAAATAAGAGAATTTCAAAAAAAAAAAATTAAGAAAGAAGAACGTGTAATTCGATGGCGATTCAGTTTATATGTATACGCGGGCTTCAAAGTATCTTATCGCGAAGCAAAAATACCCGAGTACCAAGGAGAAAGCGAAAGTGTCGTCGAGAAAATCACTTACTTAGCAATCGGATCAACGGCAACGCGCCTACGCTGTCGTCTGCTACCGACTCGACGAGGTAAAAGCACATTACCGATAGCGAGTAGCGAATAGCGAAATAGCAAACATCGACGCGACGTGACCTATCGTCGGCCCGAAAACCCACTACCTACCTACCTATGTAAAAATGTCGACCATGTTCGGTTATCAAGATAGAAAAGCTACCGGATTACCTTCGTGGCAGGAAGAAGCGGCCACTCATAAGCCGACCGGGCCGGTCTCATCACCCGAAGACCGCAAATCATCCTCGCGAAAAAAGAAACGCTCGCGAACGCATAAGCCAAAGCCCAAAGTGAAGGCTCAGTTGGCCAAGCACAAATTCGTCGAGTCGGTAGACGACCAGCACATCATGGAATACGGCTTGACGAAAGAAGAGATCATGAACTATCGTAAACATCGTTTTAATATCTCGAATCAGCCCCTAGTAGAAGTTAAAATGAATAAAACGGCCGAAATGAAAGAAGAATTCGGCACTTATTGCGGCATTAAGAAAACTATCAAAAATTGGCTGTATTACGTGTAGGCTGTAGGCTGCAGGCTGCAGCCTACGGTATCAACCTAGTCGAGTAATACCTAAGTATCTGTTTGTAGTATCTAGTACCTACCTACCTACCTACCTACCCAGTACCCATGTAATAATTGCCCCCCCCCCCTATTATTTACGCGCGTACGTATCTGATGTGTTGTCGCCTTTTCGCGTCGAATACATTATACTTATGTAGCTGCTTCGAAAGTTTGCGTATCTGTGTACTCTGTAGGTATACGGATACAGCGCTTCTTGCCCTACTCCCACATACTCGTATTCCATTTGGTTTTTGGTTTTTTCCTATCATTTTGTTTACATTACAGTCGAGACTCGATAGCCTTCGCAGTACCTGTGAAATGTAGTCGTACTAGTCGGTGATTCGGAGTAATTACTTACGAGTAGTTGGCTAGTGACAGTAGTCACGGTACTGGCTAATGCCTAATGGATAATGGATAGCGTGTACAAGTACATATACGAGTACATGTATCTACGCTCTTCTGGCTGCCAAGTGCGCACACAGTACCTACCTTTGCCTTTCACAAAATGCCGCCGCTGCTGCGCTGATTTTAAATCGAAACGTTAGGAACGAATGAAATTAAATTTTCCGGCCAACTGGTTCGCGATAAGTACTATAAAAATGTCGCGTACAATGCGAAAAACAGATTAGAACCAAAGTTTTACCTGCTCTCTAATTAAAACGATAGGGTACGTATGTACTTTGATTGTTTCTTATTACACACGCGGTTCACGGTACATACATTATACGCGACAATTTACGTTTTTTATTTTTTTCTCCATTCTCCAATTTGCGGAAGCTGCGGTTTCGGTTACGATTACATACGAGGCCGGCGCGGCGGCGCGGCGGTACTACATCTCGTATATAATGGGTATCGGGTACATAGTACGGGTGTACGTAGCATATTGTAGTTAGATGGTAATTGAAATACGAGTATTTTACGCGCATATACGTAGGTAACTGTCTGTATTCGATCGAACGCAATATGGAAATTGCTTTACTGGTCGTGCTTCGAGGCGATCCGACGCCGATGGTGACGGTGGCATCGGCTATGGCAATGGTAAAAACCCGAAGCGGCAAACGTTATATTTCAAATTCTCAGTGAGTGTTTTTGCCTCCCCGTTCGGTTGTGTAAATGCGAATGATGTTCGAACTTTCGCCGGAGTTGTCGTTGGCGTTATCGTTGTCGGCCGCTGGTCCGTCGTCGTTGACGTTGACGTTGGTCGAGGACAGTAGTGGCGCTGCCGATGATCTGGCGCCGGATGCCGAATCGGTAACGTCCAACGATTCTGATTCTTCGTCCGTTTCTTCATCGAGCCCGTCTCGTCCATATCTTCGATGATGGTATCCGCCGCCGCCGTCGTCGTCGATGTCGACGCCGCCGTTCACGTCGTCTTCTTCTTGCTCCTTTTTAGATTTATACCTGCGACAGCGCGTATTGGTCAGTAACCGCGCATTTTCGGAAGAAGAAGAAAAAACGAACCAACGACAAAACAGAGGTCGGCACTTACCTGATGAAGTATACTTCCGGTTTTACTGGCGCATTCTGAGGTGGTGCCGGAATATGAATGGGTGGCGCTTCTTCCGGTTTCGGATGCAGCACGTAAATCAGCGTCTTGTCGGATTGCGGCGGGAAGGGCGGTATTACCGGCGCCGAAGGCGGAGCTGGTGTCGGCGCTTTGATGAAAACGATTTGATAGTTCTTTTTCGGAGCGATTTTCGGCAAGATCACTTTCTGTTTTGGCACTTCTTCTTCTTGCGGCGCCACGTGAACGTATACCGACTTGTGAATGACCGGCTGCACGTCGTTATATCCGGCTTCCGAGCTACCGCCGTTAGTTCTGGAGCCGGTGCCGCCACCGCCCCCGGTGTGGCCTCCTCCGAAACTAATAGAGCCCGTTCCGATTTCTCTGAATGACGACGAGCCAAATTGTCCGAATCCGGGTCCACCTGTGACAAAGAAACAACAACAACAACAAGACTGAGATGAGAAGAAATGACGAAATCGAGATCAACCTGCCACCAAAAATTCAATAAGTAGGTAGGTATAGCTAATGTAGGCAGTCGCTACCTACGTAGGTATCGCGCTGGTAACTCTTAGGTACTTAGTACGTTACACATACTCGTACCTAATAGGTATGTTCAGCTCGGATCTATGTGGGTTTACATCGCTTAAAGTACGTACGTAGTGTGTACATAGTACACGTTTAATTACCCGTTGGGAATGAAAATGATGGAGACGGTGGCGGTGGAGGCGCTGGGGGCAACGTCAGCGCCGGATTGCCAGCTGATGCGAATCCGTTGAACGAAGAAGCGGCGCTGTCCAAGTTGCCGAGCCTATTTAAACCGGCTGCTGCGACCGCATCGGAGCTAGTGTAGGCGGCTTTTTGCGACAAACCGGACGGGTAAGCCGCGTCGTCGCGCGCTACTTTCAACGATTTTGCCGTTGCGGCTGCGGCCGCGGTCGGCGTTGCCGGCGTACTTTGGTGGTATTCTTGATGCGTCGAATCCACGTATGAATTGTCTTCGTCGAAATGGCCGCGCGTATATACGAACGTAGGTTTTTGTACGAATGCGTTTTCTTCATCTTGCGGCCGAGCTCTTACGTCGCTGCGCCGGTAACAAGCAATCTACGAACGACCAAATAGCGGTATCATTATCTATTTTTGAAGACCGCCTTCGGATCGAATGTGCGAGAGAAAATGAAAAAAGCATACTCACTCGACATCTACTTATAAGTTAATTATAACGAGTAAATATTTAAATAAAGTACCGACTAGTCTACTACACATGTATTGTATTGGACGAAGCTATTTCAGGGACAACTCTCGACGTACATATGCACCCGTAGATAAAAGACATAGGTATTACGTAGGTGTACCTACTGTATTGGGCTGTTACAGTCGCGCCCGTTGCATATTTTTTTGCCATTAGATTTGGGATTTGGCCCTTTCTTATCAATCTTTTTTATTTCTTCAAAATAACTTGAGAAAGAAGTTATTTTGAAGAAATAAAAAAAATTGATAAGAAAGAGCCAAACCTAATGGCAAAAAAATATTTTAGAACCCCCAAAGTGACCCTTATCAACTGCCGAAGCCGCGTCATTGTTCCTTGTAAATGCGGCTTGTAGAATGACAAAAAAAAGGGGGAAATTTTCAAAGTCACCCCATTTGACGGTATAGGTAGGAGTACGAGTACGAAAAGGAAGTAAAGCATCGGTTTTCTGACCTAGGTATTCCTACCCGAAGTATGACAATATATCGTTGACATCGAAATGAGTATGGAACCTGTTACAGGAAGAGAGAAGCAACTTGAAAAGGGACAAATAAGACAATTAATACCTTTCACGTATTTTCGCGTGCGGCGATACATTTATGTACGAGTGTATGGGGTGGGGGGGGGGGCGCATAAACCGGCTTCCTTCGTCCGAATCCAACTTGGAATGAATTTTCTGGCCGAGCTAAGGGTCCTACGAAAAAAATTCTAGGAATCAAAGTTGTAGAGCGCGGCTACTTGGAAACTTCAAGTTTGGAATTCAAATCTGTTCGAGTTAGTTGATTTTCAAAATAACAAAAGGACAATAGATTTCGACAGTTTTTTGAAAATTCGAAGCTTCAGGCGCGAACGTAAGATGGACACTTCACTACCAATCGATTTCAGTTTTCCTTTTTCCTTTTTTTCATTTTCATATAGTCTAGCCGAGTAGCAATGTGTTGCGTGCAACTTTGTTTTCTCGGCCCACTCGTAAATATAGCGACCGCGGTATACCTACTTACGCAGTTGGGTAAATACGCGTCACAAATGCACACCTACGTACCTACACAAATACCTACTACGTTCAAGTACGTGTACTTGGACGTCAAGACGACGATTTTTACCTAAGTAATAGGTATAGAATACCTACACGAGTACAAATACGTATATTTCAGTACACGTAGTACGCCGGCGCCGCCGCCGCGCCGTATAGGTACCGGGTGGCCAGTTAATTTAGGACCAAGCAGTGTTTCCAACCCAACAAAAAAAATCACCTATATTTGCTACATGGTAGTTATCAATTATTACTAATTACTCTAATTAATTAATTAATTAATGACCTTACGACGCGAAAAATCATTTTACACATTATTTCTACGAAATTCGTAAATATTAATGTTTGTAATACTTGCGCATCACCATCCATTTGATAGATAAACGTTATAATTGGAGAATTTTTGCCATGTTATTGTATGTTACCTGCACTATTTGGTGCTAAATTAACTGGCCACCCGGTATGTGATAGATGTAATGTACTAAGTAGGCCTACATATGTGTTCATGTGCGCCTTTTCTACGGCTTCGGCTTCGGCTTTTCACAAATTGGCTCGCGTTTTCGCCTCGCAGGAAAATTGAACTATACGTACGAGTAGGCACTCGTACTCGTACACGTAAATAGGCGATACACCGTACACCAATATTCGCGCGTCAACTCCAATTAAATGACCCGCTAATAAAGCGTGAAATCCGCTTCGGTAAACGCGTATCTACTCGTAGTCGACGTAGGTAATAGGTACCTATACCTATAGGTAATAACTATACGTATGTCTATGTATCAGTGTACGTAGGTACTATTTGTACCTACGATTACGGTAGCTATTTTAAAAAATTATTTGCTTCGATGTGTCGACTGTCGACTGTCGACGCGACACGGACGTGTCCAATATGGTCGCTATTGTTATATAATGCGTAGGTATATTGTATTTGTAATTTCATTTAACAACCTACTCGTCAGTGGTCAGTATAGAATACAGCTATCTACTCGCAGGTAGTTAGATATCTACAAAGGATGACGGATCAGGTACAGAAACAGATAAACACGTTGCTCAGTACCTATACCTACCATAGTTACCTATACCTACTACCTACGTGACGTAGGAAATGGAACGAATAGCGTAACCTAATCGAGTCGCAGATACTTGGAAACAACTGTTAGGTAGTCGAGTACCTAGCTACCTATAATTCTAAATCGTTCAGCCTGAACTTGCGAATGACATTCCGTATCTGTACGATCGTTTTACACACTTTTGTAGCCTAACGACTAGGTAGGTGGATGGCTGTAGCCTGTAGGTACATTACACGTATTCAAATTGTTCGGGTATCGCCTGCTTAGTACCTATCTTAGCTTCTTGTACATTCGTAGACCTAGTTTGTGCTGTAGTGCACGGTATGCTGGCTATGCAACATACAAACAGACTACTGTTGGTAGGTAGATAGGTACCTAATAAATAGTGCCGCAGTCGACTGCAAATAAAAAGTGTCGCGTTCTAATTTTTCTCAACGCCCGCGCGGCGCTCCTAAAAATTTCCATTTTTCATGGTTTATTCGCGATCCTCCGCCTTTGGTCGTCGTAAGTTACAATTTTTAAAACGAACGTAAAACTTGCAACTCTTGGGATCGCAATCGCATCGCGGATGAAAGAAATAAATGATTTTTTAAAAAACTAAACGTTTATATTAAACGCGTATAATTTAATCAAATTCCGTTTCGTATTAACCCGCGTTTAAATCTCCAGGGCCGTTATAATGTAGTACTCGTAGATATGTAGTCAACCGCCGCGCCGCGCCGTGTACGGTTATATTTCGTCGTAGATATTTTTTTTCGTTTATATTCGGGGTAAATGTGCGGGTGTGTGTGTACGTGTGTGCGTTTTTTTCGAATAAAAATTCGTATCATTTACCAACGTATTATGCGACATGGAAGCTGAAAAAAATTACCCGGTTGATTTTAAAACAAAAGTGCTAGACAAGATTAATGATATCGATGAAGACGTTGCCGAATTCTTTCGAGCAGAAAATCCTTCTTTTTTTTTTTATTTTCGTCATTTCACGGCGAAAAGGCGACTAAATACGTGCGGGCAGCTGGGCACTGCACCGTCGTGAATGGCGTCGTAGCTGTCGGTTGTAGCCCTAAGTAGTATATCGTGTAGCGTATTTATTTGCGTAATAAGTATACCTATACCTACGAGTAGGTAGCAGGTACGTAATCGTTTGAAACGTTATCGGATCAGTCGCCGCCACACCGTCGCGTCGCGTCGCGTCGCGTCGCGTCGCGTCGTTCCATAATAAATTGCGAGGATGAGGAGGTGGTAGATGGCTAGATGTTAGATGAGATACGGATACCTACTCGCGAGATGGACGTCCGTGAAAGGAGCGCGAAAGATTAAACGGATAAGTTTTCGAATTCATTTTTTTTTGGTCGGTATCGCGGTGGCGGTGGCGGTATTGGTCAAATGGTTAACGATTACCTACATGTTAGGTGGCACGAAAGAAGGCTGCTGCAGTACTACGAAAGCGATTTTTTTCTTCGACATTCCAAACAAACAACGCGGAAATCTCGGTTAGATACCAATGGCATGGCGTAGCATCGTGGCTCTCTTCGAGCTTCGCTATCAGATTCTCGAAATGAAAGCCGAGCACTCAAAAGTTGAGGGAAGATTTCTTCGATTTTTACCATCAATTTTGATTTGGGTTCGCACCTTTTCGCAATTCCGACTTGGCGTTGGCGGATTTAGAAGTCGAAGGCACTTTTTGATTTCGCGATACGAGACGGCAAACGATATTTCCGCCAAATTATTGGCCCGTAAATCCGTAGACCATGTAGTTAATATGGACCGCGCTAGCTGTGAAAATCAGTCGGTTGAGAATAAAATCCGGACGCTCACTTTAGCGCATGCGTTAACTAGTTTAATGTAAGGGTATGTGTCTGTGCGAGTGTCTCGTATGAAATCTTCCTTCCTCCCTAAATGTTTCTGTAGACACGTTATGAATTGGCGCTGGCGCATAAACAACCTGCCGGATTTTATTCTCAACCGCTAGCTCGTAGAATTTTGCATGACATAGCGCGGTCCATATATTAAGTATATAGTCAAAGCGTAAATCGTACCTAAATATACCGACGTATCTACTTACTTATCTAGTTACCTAAAGCCTGGGTAAAACAATGAAATTCGCCGTTGAAAAAAGTTGTTACATTATATTGGTGGTACCCAGGGATGGAAAACTGAAATAATTTCAGTTTCAGTTTCGGTTTTCAGTTCTCAGTTTTGGAGATTTCAGTTTCACTTTTCAGTTTTCATCTTTTTTACTTCATTTTTTTCCTTTTCCATAGAAAAAAATCAATTTAATAAATCAGGTTGCGTATCGTATCAAAGAACCATAATATTGACATTTTGTACGATCATTTTGGGTGAAAAAACCATTAAAAATTATGATTATCGATCAAAAAAACCACGAATTTAACACTATGTACGATCATTCGTACAGATTCAGCATCAATCATCACAAAACAGAAAAAGTGAAACTGAAACCAATAATTTTTTCAGTTTTAATTTCCAGTTTTCAGTTTTAGTTTTGGATTTTTCAGTTCTGGTTTTAGTTTCAGTCTTGAAAAATCTTTTCAGTTTTTGGTTTTCAGTTTCAGTTTCGCTTTTCAGTTTTCCATCCCTGGTGGTACTGGTACCTACCTATAATCGAGCCGGTGAAGGTAGGTCTAGTTTTTGAGGAAAAATAAAGCGAACATTGCCAAATGTAATTTCAGTACGCGTACTATGCTGAGCAAAACGATGTGCGGATATGTACACAATACGCATAGACATAAGAACATCGGCTAGCGGCCCGCAAGTCGCATCATCAATTGCTGACTATTGAGACGGTTACGCATTAGGGTGGCAATTGAAAAAAAAAATTCCCGGATCTTTCAACGCGCATTCAAAAAATGTTCATTCGCATGAAAAAACATTATTCCCAAAATTACAGTCCAATCGGACGATTTTAACCGGACCCTCGAGGCGTTCAAAGTTGGCAGTACTGAAGGAGCGCGACGCTGATATTTCCCACGCGTTGCGTTCGGCGATGTATTTAGTGTGTTCGGGCCAAGTTCAAGTATTTGATTACGT
>FIZU01035930.1:0-10939 GCA_900064475.1 Pseudococcus longispinus
AAAAGCAGATTAAAAGCTGAAAAATCTAATAAAAAGTCAATAAAAAGCTGTTTAAAAAGCCGATAAAAAGTCGGGAAAAAACCGATTAGAAGCTGAAAAATGCGATAAAAGTCGATTAAAAGTCGAACGTAATCAGCTTTCGACTGGCTTTCGGCTTTTCAGCTAGTATCGGCTCCGGCTTTCGGCTTCGGCTTACGGCTTTCGGCTGGCTTGCCAGCCCTGCACGTCAAAGGCTCAGTTTGAGAACAAGAAACATTTCAAGTTGGATGTTCAATTTGTATACGCGAATTAAAAAACGATCAACGAACAACCCGAAAATGCGCCTAAAGTCGCGACAACGTGGTAGAAAGTAAGAAAACTGTTCCTCCAATTAACAAATGGTGCCCCAAACTTTGGATTACAGAGCATCGATACAAGAAACCGATACACCTATGTAAATAGGTAGGTAGATAGTTGAATTGCTTTGCAAACATCGGTGAAATAGCTACACGAAACGACCGAATTTTAATTTCACAACCTAGAATGATTTGACAAATTACCGTCAATGGATGGGAAGCAGAAAATGGTACGGTGTGATCGCGAGTTCGGTTGAGTCTGCGTCGTCGTTGCCGTTGCCGTTTCCGTCGAAATCGATGGTAATTCCACGAGTATTGCCGATTCGAATAGAGCAGTTTTTTCCGCTTTATTCGACAATACGTTCCTCAGGTACGGAACGATAGCCATAACATTTGTATCGTTTTTTTTCACGATCGTGCCTACGAAATACACGATTAAAATAGGTAAATAAGTGGTTGAAAATCGGTACAGAGTATAGGCGTATCTACTTTTTTTGCCAGTTTTTTGAATTTCGTCCAAAGTGGCAAAAGTAAGCGACATCAAGTCTCTCGGACTTAGGAACAAATCGTATCGCTGCTCCAGGGTTTGCTTCACTTCTAAACCGCTTATCGAGTCCATTCCTAATTCGGGTAGCGGCGAGTACATGCTTATATTTTTCGTATCTTTTATTCCTAAATCATTCGTACGAGTATTATTTGCCCGATCGATTACTTACCTACTTTTTTTGCACTTGGCTACTTACCTAAGATATTGGCTACAGCCTCCAACAAATTGGTCGTTCGTTTGTTATCGTTGGAACTCTTGGCGCCCAAGATGAAACTGCTCACAATCGTTTCGGCTTGCTTTAAGAACGTGTCCATTACGTTTAAGCAAGATCTGATTGGTTGCGCTTTCAAACCGACCATACTACCTTCGAGGATACAGCGGGTGTAGGTAAACGATAAAAGTTATAGTTACAGAGTGACGAAAGCCGTAAAGAGTTGGCCGCGACCCGCGAGTTCTTACAAGTTTTCTCCATATCCATTTGCGTGAACATTCCGACTTGGTCGACGGCGCCCCACTGCACGACTACAGCTGGCAAGCCGCGTTCTCTTCTTTTCTCGCATATTCTTTCGCAACACGCGTTAGCATAACCGTAATTTGTTTGTCCCGCGTTACCGTAGCTGCACGAAAGCGAAGAAAATACGACGAAATGTTGCAGCGTGGGACACAGCACGCTGGAAAATTCGTCGAATAATCGCGTCGCCGTCTTCTTCGGAGCGATTACTTTTTCGAAAGTTGAAACGTCTTGATTTTCCAACATCTGATCGTCGATCACCTTTGTTCGCGACCAAGATAGAGTGATGTATTAACGCCTAGGTAGGAGGTAGGTGTCAAGTGTCAACTAGACTGCGATTACTTACTGCGGCCAAATTGAAAATCGCGTCGACTGGACCGAAATTTTCGGCATCGATTAGTAATCGTTCGACTTGGTCGGCTTTGGTTACATCGTCGATACGTATCGAAACGGTAACGCCGTACGACTTCCACCGTTTTATTCTCAACTTTTGATAACCGTTTACGACGCCTTTTCGCGAAATTAATATCAGCTTTTTGGCGCCTCTCAATACCAGCCAATCGGCCAGCTCTACGCCCATGCCGCCTAATCCACCTGTAAAGTCAGATTCATCCCGTCATTCGATATCACTTGGCACACCGGCAGCTATACTCATACATTAGCTACCTACTTGTCAATTTTTATCGTTTAGTATTGCGTGCCGACGTAGTACCTTGGTAACCTACTTAACTCACCTATCTATACGGGGCGTCTTGGGCGCGTACAAAATATTTATACGTACGACTAGCAAACGGCTTAAGTTTAATTAGTTGGGTACTCGCAAACCGTATGTATTACTCACCGCAAACGATGTAAACTTTTTTAGCGTGGCAGTTGAATCGAGGCACGGCGTCTTTGTGCAATATACTCGGCGGTGACGTGAAATCGTTTTCCTGGTCGCGAATTTTCAACAGTACCTTGCCGATATGCTTGCCACTACCCATGTATCTGAAACGGAAAGGTCGCATCGTTTAGTTAGGTACGCGTAAATACCTTACCCTCTTATCAAACTTTTTTAAACTCTGTATTTTTTTCATAGCGGAACTTGGCGAAGGATTAGAGTAGCCTGTAGGTATTTTCACCTGAATGCAGCTTCTACATTATCGGCTTCGAAAATGGTTCGAACTATCGGTTTGACGGAGCCCAGTTTCAATTCCCGGAGGAAAGTTTTCGTTATTCGATTTCTTATTTCGACCTTCTCTTCGTGTATCTTATCCAGTAACACGCAATGAAAGCTTACTCCGCGTAAAAATATATTCATACCTGGGCGAAAAGGAAAACGAAAAATAAAGCGATACGTACGTACCTAGGGGTATACTCATAGGTACCAGTCAGGGGTGGCAAGATGTTCGTATACGCGTATAGGTAAGTATACAGGGTGTCCCGGAGCTGATGGCATTCCTTCCAGTGGGTAAGTAGGCAACCTATCCTGAGTGCAAGTAGGTATGTTTGACTACCCTTGGAATTGAAGGAGCAAAGTTATACTCTTTTGAAAAAGATTATTTTTCATGCAAAAGTTTTTTGGGTTAGTTGATTAAGGAACCCTAATCGCTGATAAAATATTCGAAAAAAAAACAAAAAAATTTCAATTTTTTTTCAATTTTATTGCAATTTTTGAAAATTTTTCATATCAACATACCATTATTACGAACTCAACTTATGTGAAAATTGTTGCTCTTTACAGTGGCGCAAACCCCAGCCTCCTATCTTGCTCGAGTCAAACGTTACGAGTGGTTAATTTCAAGAAAAACTTATAAAAAAATTATATTTTTGATCAAAATTATAAAAATTTCAAAATTTGAAGGAAAAAAGTAATATTATTAGATCTTTTTTTTTGAAGTTGAACGCTTATAACTTTTGACTCGAGCAAGATAGGAAGCTGGGGGTTGCGGCATTAGAAAGAGCAGATTTTTCTACATAAGCTACATCAATAAAAATGGTACGTTAATATGAAAATTTTTTCCTTAATTTGATAAAATTGAAAACCGAAATTAATTTTTTTTTGTTTTTTTAGATGTTTTATTAGGCAGTGAGGTCCCCCCATCAACTAACTCAAAAAACTTTGGCATGAAAAAAAACTATAACGAATGCTCCTTCCAATGGCACAAACCGCAACCCTCTACCTATCACGGTTGGAATTTTATAAGACATCAAAAATGATGAACCAAGTTGGAAAAAAAAATGAAAGAGCATAACTTTGCCCCATCAATTTCAAGGGTAGGCAAACATACCTACTTGTATTTAGGATGGGTTGCCTACTTCCCAGTTGGAAGGAAAGTCATCAGCTATGGGACACCCTGTATAAGTACTTATACCTACGTTGCACATTAGATCGGATTAGAAAAAACCCCGCGCAAATAAGAAAAAACGAAGTTCCAACAGGCGACAAACTGACTGTCGTGGTGCGTAGTAAACACATGTACGTATTTTATGTTGTGTTTTTGTGAAACAAAGAAATGCTGTAGATTAAATTGTAAAATATGGAAAATAATGCTAGAAGTATGTACTTTCCGATTTTTGAAACCGCGTATTGCTATCTTTTCCCGTTCTTTTGAAATACTTCGTCAAAGTTGACCAAATTTTTTAGGGAATAATACCTGTATGTTTTCGATTATTAAGGTTTAACTTGTCGATTGCCAAGAGTAACCGGGCAACTTTTTGCGCGTAAGTTTCATTTAATGCTTACTGAAAACGAATTCAGTGATCCTTTTTGCCGAAAGCTGCCTATTCTTGTTTAATTCGATAACCAATCTTTACAAACGAGTAGATATGAGTTTATAGTAATAGAAAAAATGAAAAATTAGTTTGCTTCACTTCATGAGAAAACGAGTTTACAAGTGAATATATCTATGTATTTTTTCGCGTGGAATTCAATTTTGGTGTCATTTTTATTCTCACATGCTGTGGGGAGGGGGGATGGGGTGATACCCACATCGTATTTTGAAAAATGAAGGAAAAAATCAAGAATGATGTCAAAAGCTGGTCAATTTTACGCGTAAAATTCGATTTTGGTGTCACTTTTTTTCTCACATGCCCTGGGGAAGGAGGAGGGGGTGATACCTATATCATATTTTGTAAAATGAAGGAAAACATCAAGAGTGATGTCAAATGCTGGTCAATTTTTCACGTAGAATTCGATTTTGGGATAATTTTTTTAAGATGCAAATATTATCTTTATTTTCGTAAAATACTATGTTGGTAACACTCACTCCTCCTCCAAAAAACATGAGGAAAAAATGACCCCAAAATCGAATTCTACGCCAAAAATTAGCCAGATTTCGACACTATTCTCAATTTTATCTTCATTTTTGAAAATACGATATTGTTTAACCCCTCCCCCCTTCCAGGAGACATAAGGGGGAAAAAGACCCCTAAATCGAATTCGACGCGTAAAATTAGCCAGATTCCAACCCTCCAACTTTTTTTAAGAATACCATATTCTTCAAAAAAAAAGCCATGCGTGGGGTTTTTTCCAATCCGGTCCAATGTGCATTGGAGAAGAAGAAAATGAGCGGAAATTACCTAACGGATTATCCTCGAGTAGATCTAATTTTCCAATTTCTAAGAAACGTCCACCTTTGGCTAGACATCGAACGGAGGCGAGTAGTTTATCTCCAGTCAACGAATTCAGTACAATATCTACGCCTCTGCCTCGGGTTTCGGTCATCACCATTTGTTCGAAACTGGTGTCTCTCGACTTTCCGATGTGATTTTCGTTTATCTGCGACGTAAAACGACGACGAAGACATTAAATAACGCAAAAATCAACGTATATGCGAGTTATCGATTTACCTACATACTAGTTACTACTTACAACACGCTTAAATTTTTGGGCGAATAGCTTACGATAGGTTAGATCCGGAGTAAACACTTACAGCCGAACCTATTTCAGTAATTACCTTTCGAATCTACCGAATAGGAGTTGTAACGTGTGATAATGCTTACATGTGGAAAGTTTTTTTTAATAAATTCTCTTTTTTCAGCCGTTCCAACCGTCGTGAATATTTCGCATTCGTAGTACGTTGCTATATTTATAGCTGCTTGTCCTACTCCACCGGCGCCGGAATGAATAAGCACGCTTTCGCCTTTTTTTAAATTACCGTGCACGAAAAATGCTGCGATCGTCTAAGTCACAAAAATCGAACGCAATTCAGGTACATATCTAGTCCTACAGCATACGCATACGCGGTAGGCATACTAACCGTTAAATAAACGATGGGCACGGTGGCTGCTTCCTCTAGCGTCCATTCGTCTGGTATTTGCCATAAAAAATTGGTAGACGCTAATAGCATTGTGCATATCGCTCTTGCCGGATAGATACCCATGTAACGTTTACCTTGCGCGTTTTTCCCGCTAAATTCGCATCCGATCAAACATTCCTGCGGTACAGATCGATAGAAAGTTGCAAATCGCGTCCGGTAACATCTGACAATGCGAATAATCGAATAGGTACGTTCGTGTAGGATATCGGCTAAGCACTAAGCAGATGGTAGACTACGAAATCGTTAGATACCACGTATTACGACTGTAATTACCTTATAGCTTATTGTAATTCGTAATAATACAAAATGTACGGTAATTTAATAGGTTGGTACTTTATACATCTGCTCTGGAGAACAAGCGCCGAGTAACGTTGAAAAAGTTGCATTTTTAATTACAACCTCTGTCGAAGATCCCATACGGTACGATGTGTACTTAATGTTTGAAAACGAACCGTAAAAAATCCCCGACAATGGTAGTAACACGGACGAGCCGAGCGTCTACGAACGAGATATCGACCATTTTCCGTCGCTCGGCTGGAACTGATTCGTCGCATCCGCTTTCTCGATTATTCAGTTCATTAGGTACCCGATAGCTGATACTTATCCTTTGGCAAATTAAATACCTCCGTATGTAGCGTTGTCTTACTACTCGAGCTACCATCGTACGCGTTTACTTATACCCGGTACTTGGTCACTACAGCTGCCCTGACACTTGGATAAACTACACCAGCGTACTTAGGTGACGGACGTAAGTTGAAAATGGAACGATTCGTTCACCTGCATAAGTCTATTGGGAACGAAAGCTTCGTACGACAGAACGCCAGTAGCCAGTAGAACATCTTTGAAATTCAGTGCCGAATAATAGACGTGAATCAATTCGGTTCCGGCTTCGCCATCTTCTTTACAGCAGTCGACGTCTCTACGAAAAACAATCGAAACAATCGTTAGGTACGTACGTACCGAGTGACACCGACACCGTGTTCTCTTATTCCGCCACCAACTCGAAGCATTGCCGGTAATTTGATTATAGCGTGCGTAGGTCATTGGTATCGTATCGTATCGGTATGTACGCAAGAAAACTCACGAAGAGTTGAGAGCTGCCGCCGCCGCATCGACCACGCTTCCTTCGTACCAGTTCAAAGTTCGCAGATCTCCGGGAAGACCTACGTTCGCAAAAGCGTACGGCGTTTTTATCGGACGAGTCGGCGTCATCGGTAAATGCGCGTAGCAACCCCAACTTTTGTTTTTATACACGTTAACGAGTAAACATTTGGACAGCTGTTCTTGGTAAAACGGATGATCGATTGAGAACGGAGCAGCGTCGTCGTCCAATATTACGAAGCAACTGAGAAACACGCGAGAGATGAAGGTGTAAGAAATAAATGCGCGTAGCTAACGCTTTTGGCGGCACTACCTACCTAATATTTTTAGAACCGGTTTCTTTTCTGAGACAGCTGAAAAATCCTTGTAAGCCGGTAAAAGGATCATCTTGAGCGTACAGTATTATTCGTTCGTCTTCCAGTTTCATCGCTTCTTTCAACTCGTCTAACCATTGGAAAGTCGACGTCACTTTCAAGCAAACCGTTTTCGACGATACCGCAACATCCTGCGCAATTTCGTCGTCAAATCTCCGGATATCTATGCGAGTTACCTACAGTAGGTAGGTTGAGGGTACCAAATATCTAGACGTAGGTATAAGCGAAATGATGCTTACTCGGCGAAAAGTAATCAGTTTTTCGCCGTTGAATCTGTGTTCGCAACATAAGCTGAAATTTTCGAGGCACGGTGTCGGCGGTTCCGTCGTCGTTTCGTATCGAAAGCGTAGCATTAAAAAACCAACATCCGCCAAGTAACGTAACTTATTCTGAAAAGATATACTCGTACAAGTATTAACAAAACGCGCTGCGGCTGTGTACGCTGTACACCCACCCTACCCAACTACCCAAATATGTGATCGGCTATAAAGTCAACATTATTACCTGTAACAGATGGTCGTATTCGACGATGAGAAGATGCGCGTTCGCATGCGATTGGTCAAACTCGCCACGGTCATCCGCGTTTATATATTTTACGAGTTGGTCATCTTGCATATTCTGTTGTTCGATGGCCGACGTAGTTGCCGTATTACTCGTTGAGGATATAGTGGTGTCCGAACAAACGACGGTAGCGTTCACCTGTTTACGTAACGAATAACGCGACCATTTGTTCGTAATTTGTTAGTCGTAGAAAGTAGAAAAAAATCAGCTAAAAGAGTCCAAACCTGCATGTGAGGATAATTGTTGAGAGCTTGACAAATATCCTTCGAGTAGAAGACCCGTTTCAAATGCGAGCATTCCAATTCTAAAATTTTAAATTTACTCGAAAGTACACTGAAATTTTCCCACAGCAGACGAGCGTAAAACCCGAACAAAGTATTCTCGTCCGTTTCGTCCTGTACGCGTAAGCAATTCGCATTTTATAATAAACGGGATTAAGTGGCTAATTGAGAATGCTACCGTACAGCTATGTACTCGTAGGTAGGTCTAGGTATAGCTATTGGAGCAACTCACTCGACAATCGACGTAAGGAATGAATTTGTAAACAAACAGCCTCGGTTCATTTTGTAGCTTTCGTCTGGGTATAATGTGACCTTTTACGCCTCGAATTTGAACACCGCCCGCTTGAATTATTCCGATCTTTTCGTCCACATATACCGGTATGCCTATCGCGTATATGCGGCGTGTTAAATAATTACGACCTACGCGTATCTACATTGCTCATTGTATACAAGTACCTATACGTCGGTCGACGCGACAGATGCCGGATCACAAGGGGCCTACCTTTTTCTTGATATTCGATATTTTGTTGCAGGGTAGCGTTATGCTTATCTACGTCGATGACCACTTTATCGATGCCGGTAAGCAAACATGGATATCTGGTATCCGTTTGTAAAATGTACGTTTGCGAGATGGTATCCAAAAAAGTGATCCAGTTTTCGTTCCATTTGACTCGAGCTCGGCTACCTGCGAATGGTTTATTTTACCTACTTACTCGAGCGCTTAATAAGTAAGTAAGCACGCAGAATAGACGACGCAACTCGACGTTTGTAACGCCTAACGTAAAGTAGGTAGCTAGGTACCCGATACCCATACGGCGCGGCGGCAGTCTATTCTCGTAACGAACGAATATTTCTTAGCTGTTTGGTGATTGTGTAGCGGATCGTAGACATAGACAGCACGTACCGTCGAAATTGCTGCGTAGCATTTGACGAAATAGATTTTTATATTCGTAGCCCCGAAGTTGAAATTCTTTGTAAATATCTTCTCGGTCGAGCGGCATGTCGTCGTGGTCGTTTTCAAAATTGGCCGCGGCGAGTGCCAGCGTTTCGCTTTCGACGTCGTCCGGCACGTACGCTCTACCGCTAAGCACTACTTCGTTGCTTTCTACAATTTCAAAATTGCCGCTACCTTTCTGAATGTGTACCAGCACGTCGAGAGGTTCTACACGCGTTCAAAAAATATTAAGGTGATAATTACGATATAAAGGGTATAGCCGGGTAAGCATGGTGTTTTGGCCCCCGACACCGATTTTGACGAAACCTGTGCCAAAAGGTCAACCATGATGAGAAAAAATTTTGGACCCCTAGCGCAATTATTTTGGGGGGGGCAAAATGTGTTTTTTAGTCTTAATTTTCTAGTTTTTCGCCAAATACAGATAAAAACGTCACGTTTTCTCTAATGGATTCTAGAGACTTGGAGGAACCCCAAAAAAAATTTTCAAAATTTTCATGAGAGGTATCAAAATGTATAAGTAGTGTACAGGGTGTCCTGCAGCTGATGTCATTCCTTCCAGTGGGTAAGTAGGTAATCTATCCTGAGTGCAAGTAGGTATGTTTCGTATGTTTGACTGCCCTTGGAATTGAAGGGGCAAAGTTATACACCTTTGAAAAAAATTATTTTTCAACCTTGTTCATCATTTTTGATGTCTTATAAAATTCCAACCGTGATAGGTAGAGGGTTGCGGTTTATGCCATTGGAAGGAACATTCGTTATAGTTTTTTTTCATGCCAAAGTTTTTTGGATTAGTTGATGAAGAAACCCCAATTGCTAATAAAATATTTAAAAAAACAAAAAAATTCAATTTTTTTCAATTTTATTGAAATTTTGAAAATTTTTCCCATCAACATACCATTATTATGAACTCAACTCGTGTAAAAATAGTTGCTCTTTCCAATGGCGCAAACCTCAGCCTCTTATTTTGTTCAAGTCAAAAGTTATGAACGTTCAATTTCAAGAAAAACATGTTAAAAATCACTTTTTTGAAAAAAATTATAAAATTTCAAAATTTGGAAGGAAAAAAGCGATTTTTTAAGATGTTTTTCTTGAAGTTGAACGCTGATAACTTTCGACTCGAGCAAGATAGGAGGCTGGGGTTTGCGGCATAAGAAAGAGCAGTTTTTTTTACATAAGCTACGTTAATAAAAATAATAGGTTAATATGAAAATTTTTTCCCTAATTTGATAAAATTGAAAAAAAAATGAAATTTTTTTTGTTTGTTTGAATGTTATATCAGGTATTGGGGTTCCTTCATCAACTAACCCAAAAAACTTTTGCATGAAAAAAAACTAGAACAAATACTCCTTTCAATGGTGCAAACCGCAACCATCTACCTATCATGGCTAAATTTTTATAACAAATCAAAAATGATGAACCAAGTTGAAAAAAAAAAAAATTGAAAGAACATAACTTTGCCCCATCAATTTCGAGGGTAGGCAAACATATCTACTTGTATTTAAAATGGATTGCCTACTTCCCAGTTGGAAGGAAAGTCATCAGCTATGGGACACCCTGTAGAAGTAAGTTTGTAACGGTGTTGTGATGATTGACTTGGTGAATACGTATATACTATATAGACCGTAACTTTGAAAAAGAAGACAATTTTTTCAATCTCCCCCCCAACCTTTTTGGTGGTTGAAATTTCAAATATTTAATGTTTGAAATAAGTACTATTGCGTGATTTTATTTTTACACGCGTTTTTATCACTTATATATAATCTCAAAAAGGAATTCAAGGGAAGAAAAAAACACCTCGATACATCACATAGAAAATTTTGAAAATTCAGAGTTCCCAACACCCTTGAGGAAGGGTGGAGGAGGGTCCACAATAACCTCAAAAAAAAATTAAAGTGCTTAATAATCATGAATTTTGATAGGTACCTTACATATAAACATTTTGAAATTTTCGAATCCCCCCCCCCCCCCCCACA
>FIZU01035941.1:0-12441 GCA_900064475.1 Pseudococcus longispinus
CAATTGTAATTTTTTTTGTCCAACTTGTGAATATTTTAGTCAAATTGTCATTTCAAAGTAAAAATCATCTTTTTGGTAATTTTAGAAGAAAAATATTACGGTTGCAAATTCAAAATTTTTATGTTTTAAAAAGTCAAACAAAATGTCTAAAAGTTGAAAATGTCAGCTTGGTGGACAGACAGACACGTCATGGATTTTCTGACAAAAAGTCTAAAAGGCACCTTCTGAAAAATATTAGGGTTGGATATTCAAAATTTTTATAAGTTTCATTAAGTCTGCCGGCAAAACGTTTAAAAGTCATTTCTAGATTTTTTAAAAATGCCATTAACAGAAAGTCTGACAAAATGTCTAAAAGTCACGGGAAATGTCAGCATTACGGACGGACGGACGGACGGACGGACGGACGGACGGACAAGTCGCGTCGTGGATTTTATATATATGGGAATTAGGATAACTTTCCGAAATTTTGCCAGGCAGATTTCTCGGACTAGAAAAGTTTCAGAAATTGATTTTATGACATTTTTTGTCTGAGTTTTTTGGACTTGAAAAAAATTTAAGATTTCTGTTTTTTTGGGGGGTTGGAAAATTTCACAGTTGTCAGACAAATACTTTGGACTTTTTGGACTATAAAAATTTAGAATTTACTCAAATTTTTAGACATTTTGTCAGACTTTTTTGGACTTGGAAAAATTTTAAGACTTATTTGTTTTTTTTTCGATTTGGAAAATTTTATAATTTACTTCAAATTTTAGATATTTTGTCAGACAAACAATTTAGCCTTTTTGAACATTGCACATTCATCATGATGGTTTTTAGACATTTTGTCAGACTTCTTTGGATTTGGAATTTGGAAAAATTTTCAGATTTTTATTGCCTTTTTGAACCTAGAAGATTTCAGAGATAATGCTGAATTTTAGGTATTTTGTCAGATTAACAATTTGGACTTTTTGAAAATTAAATTTTAAATATTTTGTCAGCCTTTTTTGAATTTGAAATTTTTTTTAGATTTTTACTGCCTTTTTCTTTTTGAAAGTAGAAAATTATAGAAGCAATGCTGACTTTTAGACATTTTGTCAGACAAACACTAAATTTTTGAAATTTGAATTGGGATAAAAAAGCATATCCTATGTTTTAAAATTTTGTGGGTAGTATGAAAATAGGGGGAAGGGGTATTTTGACTCGTATTTGCAAAAACATTTAAAAATGATTCGACACGTTGATTGAAAACTCAGTCGATTTCGCTTTGTTGACTGAAAATTTTCTTCTGCTTTGGAATTTGTTTGCAGTTAATACAGACTTTTGATCATTATTTAAATTCATGATAAATTTTAATCATCGTGTCGATCAATTGGAAATATATTCATTTCTAATTATCACTTTATAATTTAATTCTATTTTTTAATTATTTTTACGTAATAATCATACAATCGAATTTTATATTTTATTGAATAATTATTTAATCAGTTTATTCTCATGTTTCAGGCCAAAATAAAATCAATTTAATCTACATGCTTCTCGTCGAAGGTGTTCTCCAATACCAATAATGATGATCGGTGGAACCTATAGTCCTATCAATGGCATTGACGTAAGCGAAATAATTGGCGAATCTTTCGGGAACTGGAAAAGGAGTATACCGAACGAATTCTCCGTAAGTAATTTGAGTCAAGTACTCCATAACTATATTCCTTCTCTCCAACCCTTCGTCATCATGACGTACTCTGTACAACCACCTGAAAAATTCTGCATATTCTGGAGGATACCCATGGCTAAAATGAGCATCGACTTTGTTTTGAAATTCCACCGGGTCTTCTGTGGTGGTCGTGGTGTCTCGTAATTGTTCGTATACGTAGCAATGTTCGGGAGGTATAGGGAATGGGGTATTGGTGAGATTTTTTATTTCACTGGGAGCATTTTTGGGGTGAAGTTTACCCAGGAATTGACGTATCAACATGTGACCGTGTTTTACTTTTCTATACAACCATCTGTAGTATTGTTCGTATTGGGGAGGTATTGTGGTGAATAATCGTTTGACTGCTTCTAACGAATCGGTTGGGGCGAAGGTGTGGTACCCTCCGTAGACATTTATGAAATTTCCTTGAACCATGAGTATGGTGATGAATAAAGTGTATATGAAAACCTGCGAACAATTTTAATTCTCATTGGAGTTGTTGAGATTTTTTTGAAAGGAAGTGATTGGGGATGAAACAAAATGAAAATTTAAACAAGTGGAAAATATTTTAATGTATAAGTTAATTACACGATTATTAATAGAATAAGGTCAACGAAAATGATTACTGATTGGAATATTTTGTATAAGTAATGCCAATTTTTATCGAGTTGATTTGAGTAAGAAATGATGATCGGTAGATTTTATCAAGTGATCGAGAAAATTTACATTAGAAAAGTATTTTTCATACATGGCGGTATTGGAAAAGGTGTGTTGTTGAAGTGTAAACCCTCATTATTGTATTTAAAGTTATATAAATCTTTAGGAGCTTTCAATCTCCTCTTGAATCTTGTAGGATTTTGTTTTAAATTGAAATACCAAGTGTAGAACTGTTCGTATTTAGAATCAATAGTTTGATTAACGGTGCTGGGATTTTTGAGCGAAATATTTCTCAGGGCAAAGGGTTGAAAAATGGCTCGTTCGAGGATGGATTTACGTCGAGGATCGTTTATTCTTGGCCATTCGTACGAGTATAATCTGGAATGTTCCGGTGGCACTGAAAACTTGGTAGAGATCAGTTCTCTGGGAGGTTGAAACGTTGAGTCGTGTAGCATAGAAGTAGAGGTTTGCTTGCATTCTGGTTTTATGGACTCTCGGAAATATTGATTTACTTTGGACAATAATTCTTGCGAGTTGAGGGTTATACTGGTGGAGAGAATTGTTGAAGGTGTCGGAATGCTGGAGGATGATCGAACACCGACGTTATGGGTTGGTAAATTTGACTTTAGCTTTAACCAGTGGTATGCGGTGTTTCTCGGGTACAGGAAAAGGAGTTCAGTTTGGAAAATTCACAAAGGGAATTGAATTGTGCTAACTAGATTCTTTGAGTGAAGGCTCGATTGGTAATTTACCGTAATTTAATTGTTTGAAAAACCATTTGTAATATTCTTCGTACTTTATATGGATAGTTTCGTTGGAGTAGTATTTACGAACTTGGTTCATATACGAGCCTGTATCGGATATTTTATGTATGGTCGTTGTTGGCTGAAGTTCGGTTTGATTTTTATCGATTATCCATTGATATAGGTCGTGAAATTTCTCTGGTGTGTGGGTAAGAAGGATTGAGGCCCGATTACGTGGAGTAATCTGAATGAATTTCTTATAAAAAATATCTTTACCATAGACCAAAGCGTTTAACATCCATTTGCAAAAATTCATATATTTCGGTTCGATGCTTTCGTTGAAAAATGCACGAATTTTGTCTTCCAATTGAATTTGATGTTGGATTTGCCTGGACTTACCCTTCGGTGAGATTATCCATTGATATAACATCCTATGAGCCGGTGGTATGGGGAACGGAGTGGTTGGAATTGGAAGCTGTTGAATAAAATGGTCTCGTATCATTTGTTTAAAAAGTTTATGTAAGTTTTGTTTTCCTTCATTGAGGAAGTTATAAAACCAAAAGTAATACTTGTCGTTTTGTGGCTGTATATCTTCTTCGTTTAGGTCAAAGGTGATCTCTCGTTTGCGACGTCTCAGCTGATGGTAGTCTATTGTACTGGTTTGGATTGTTGGTCTGGGACCTTTGGTGGGATTGCCTTTCTTGTACATGATCCATTCGTAAAGAGCGTGATATTTGTAAGGGATAGGGAACGGTTTATTTGTCAGGAGCTGCGAAGGCTCGAAATCTGGGTCATCGATCCATTCTCCATTTTTTTTATACAAGTGGACTTTGCCGTGATCTAATTCTTCGTACAACCATTTATAAAACTGTTCGAAATGCGGTTCGATGGTTTCGGTGAAGTGTTGCTCGAGCTTATATTTGGATTTTTCGTCGAGTCGGTCGTGAGCCATCGTAGGTGCCGTTGGACTTCTGAATAACTTGAGCCAATGGTACCACGAATGATAAACGCTCGGAATCGGGAAATCGGTCGGTTCGTGGTAGTCGATGGATAAGAAAGCGTGATCGATGAAGTTCTTTTTCAACAGATGTCTGCAATTGGCAGATCCGTTTTCCATTGCGTGGTAATACCAGTTGTAGAATTCTTTGTATTTTTCCATGTAATCAGCATCGGCGGTGAAATACGTTCGGATATCTTTACCCAGCTCGGTTGTTGGTGCCGGAGTCGTGGTAGGGATTGTCGTTCTGGTCAGATTTAGCTTCGGTTGGACGAGCCAGTCGTACAGAGCCCAATGCCTATAAGGGATTGGGAAAGGTGTATTGGTGATCACCGGTGCAATGGTGAAAAAGTAATCGTTTATGTATTCTTTTACTTTTTGATATATGTTTATTCTGCCGTTATCTAATTTTTTATATAACCAGTGATAGAAGGGTAGATATTGCGGTTCGATGGTTTCGGTGAAGTGGTCTTCAAGTTTCTGTTTCAAGACTTCCTGGTTCGGTGGTTCGACGTCTTTTTGCGAAACGAGCCATTCGTATAATTCTTTGTAATCCGATGGTATTTGGAATGGGGTAGAATTCGGTTGGCTCGGTGGCGAGTACGTTATGTCTTGCAGAAACTGGTGCAGTAGTTTTTGAGGCGATTGGTTTTGTTTCTTGATGACGTAGTAAAACCAGCTGTAAAACTTTTCGTGTTCGGGTTTTATGGTTTCGTCGGTGAAATAACGTTGGACGTCTTTTATATCAGCGTCGGCCATCGGAGTCGTGCTTAGATCTCTCTTCAATCTTCTTCCTCGGTGATGCTGAGTTGTACCGATGGTCGAGGTTGTTGAATAAAGTATCCATTCGTATAATGCTTGGTGTTGGAGAGGGATCGGGAAAGGGGTATTGGGTATGCAGTCGTCTTCAGATGGCATGAAACTAGGATGCGAGATCCAGTCTGCATTTTTCTTATGTATGTCTTCTTTGCCGTTATCCAACGCTTTGTATAACCAACGGTAAAAAGGTTCGTACTCTAGTCCAATTGTCTCGGTGAAATGGTTCTCCAAAGTGGCCTTGAACATGCCATCTAACGTCTTACCCGCGTTTCGTTTCACTCTTTTTACTCGCTTCGACGGAGTCGTTGAGGTGACGTTGGCTCTCTGATACGAAATCCATTCGTATAGAGCTTGGTGTCGGTAAGGTATCGGGAATGGTGTACTGGTGAGGTCATCGGCTGGCGAGAAATGACGGTCGTTTATCCATTCTCTGTTCTTGAAGTACAGGTTTTCCGTACCGTTGTCCAAAGCGTGATACAACCATCTGTAAAAGTATTCGTAATGAGGCTCGATGGTTTCGGTGAAGTGGGCTTCCAGAGTTGACTTGAACTTATCGTCGAGTCTAGTTGAGGCCGTAGTAGGCGGAGTTGGACTTCTGAATAAGCGCAGCCAGTGATACCAAGTTCTGTATATTTCGGGTACGGCGAATGGTGTCGTTTCGTCGGTTCTCAAGTTGGTGAAATCGTGATCGATAAAGTTTTTCTTCAAAATATGCCTACAATTAGCAGATCCGTTTTCCATAGCCATGTAATACCATTTGTAAAATTCCTTGAAATTATTCAAGTCATTTTGCTCGCCGGTGAAATAAGATCTGATTTCTTGGGGTAGGTCGGTGGTTGTTGTCGTACTTGGTGTTGGACTCGTCGATCGTGTCAAGTTCAGTTTCGGTTGGATGATCCAGTCGTACAAGGCCCAATATTTATAAGGGATTGGGAAAGGTGTATTGGTGATTTCGGGAGCCATCGTGAAAAAGTAATCGTCTATGTATTCTTTTATCTTCTGGTATAGGTTTACCTTACCGTAATCTAGTTTTTCGTAAAGCCATTGATAGAATTGCTCGAATTCGGGTGCAATGTGATCGGTGAAATGATCTTCGAGGTGTTTTCTGTATCCGGCAGAGTTCGGAGGTAAGATATCTTTTTTCAAGAGCAGCCAAGAATACAGCTTTTGGTATTCTTCGGGTATTGGGAATGGAGTATTGGTGGGCGAGACTGGTGCGAAGGTTTTATCTTTTAGCATTTGCATAAGTATCTTGTGCGGTGATTGCTTTGTTTTTTCGATATTCTTATACAGCCATTTGTAGAATTCGTAGTGTTGTGGCGCGATGGTTATATCTTTAAAGTATTCTAATACCGTTTCGTTCTCGGGTGTAGGATTTGAAGGAGTGGATACTGAGCGTTTATGACGAGACAAGTGAGAATCTTTAGGAGTTTCGTAGAAATGTTGACCTTGTTGAAGGTTAAAGATGTCGTCGCCTAAATTATTATGAAGATTGAGAGTGTATTCTAGACAGTTCAGTCGATCGTATTCCCACTTATGATTTTGTTTACATTTTGATATTAAATGAGTCTGATTGCAATTTCTATCGGATTTTATACCTTGAACCTCAAGGATGTTTTCGTGGTTCGCCGATATCGATAATTTTATATCTTCTAATAATTGATTTTCATAGGGTGTTCCATGAATTATTATGTGATATGCGTATAGCAACACCTGAAATCAACGTATTCAATTAAGGTGGCTGGCACATCGACGTATTATAAAATTATCGATATGATATTCATCGAGATAAGGTATATTAATCCGACGAATGATAGTTAAATTTTATTTATGATTTTTTTCACATTCTAACGAAACCCAGCTTCGAAATTGGAAATTTTTCATTTACGTCATCCCTTCTTAAATCTATGGTGTTGAAATTAAGTCTAAATTGATAAAGCGATAATGATGTTGTAGATCAAATTAAAATATTCCTCTGATAAACATCCTCCTGATTTGTTTCGTGGCCATTCCAACATGATCAAAAGGTTCGGGAAAAGTACGTCTCGCACGAATTATACGATCTTGGGTAGGCCTACGTTTCTTTCTGAAGTACATTCGTATATCATCTAAGTCAGGGATTGGTAAAGTCGGCAGTGTAAGTTCTTTGGTTTTCAGCTTGAGTAAAATTCGTCTCAAAAATTCCTTCAAGTATTCTTCCATTTTCTTCTTCACAATGTCGGGCACTGGTGGCATTTCGGGCAAAAGTGATAAAATACCTTTCTTTTTGCGACGTCTGGAGGTTCGTGAAACCTGCTTTGTAGCCAAAGAAGTGGAAATTTTACCTCGACCGCGTCTTCTCTTTGTTGTAGTTCTAGCGCGAAATATCCCCAAGAATTTGTTTCTAAGCACGTTAAATGCTGTATTTGGTAGAGATATATTTTTCATTAATTTATTAGCTTGGGTGTATACGTCGATGACCTTTCGCCAGTATTGGGCAATCTTTGCTTCGTCGAAGAAGGGAGGTCGATGATGAATAGGTTGTTCGAGTAGATAAAGTCCGGGGTTATCGTCTGTATACGTTATTAAATTATTGCATAGATTTTTATCTATGATCGACGAGTTGGTATATAAGCAACGAACCCAAGTTAAGAATGAGTATATCTGCAATAAATTAAGTTTCATGTTTGTAAAGTTGTTTTGGGGGTTTTTAAGGGTGAAGGAGGTATTGATATTTTGGTTTAGTTCGTGAGAAACAGCAAATAGTCTTAGCACAATTGCTTAGACTGAAAGGTGAAAACCTTTTTTTAATGGCTTCATTGATTACATATTACTTTCTTTTATTGAAGAAATATTATACAGTACGAAAATAATTATATACTTGCGGCATACCCGCAGAATTAATCGATTTTGGCCCCCGAGGGGGTCATTTAACGTTACGAGCGGCTGGTGATTGGATCAGATTTAGCGAGTTGGTTTATTAGAATCAGGTGTTTTTTTCGATTTGACCGAAGGGCCTTCCCTGATAAGATGGTGAAATCGACCCTTTACCCAAAATTTCCTTGAAAATGGTCCTAAATATTACCCCTGATGAATAAAAACTCACCACCGAAATTGTTGAACCCCCACCCATTCCGGAATTATCGCCCCTTAAGTATCAGAAATTCTGTCATTTTTTTGGTCAAAATTGTTCATTTTAAGGTAGAAAGTGTCATTATTGGTCAAAATCTCCGTTTTTCATCAATTGTTTTTTTTTTTGTCCAAGCTGTGAATTTTTGGTCAAAATTGTCATTTTGAGGTGAAAATTGTAATTTTTTGTCAAAATTGTCGATTTATGTCAAAATTGTCAATTTATGTCAAAATTGTCATTTTTTTGGTCAAAATTATTCATTTTAACATAGAAAGTGTCATTTTTGGTCAAAATTGTCATTTCGAGGTAAAAATCGTCATTTTTTGTCAAACTGATTATTTTTGAAGAAATCATCATTTTTTTGGGTCAAACAGTTATTTTTGTAAAAATTGCAATTGTTTTGGTCGAAATTGTCATTTTTGGTTAAAACGTTGTTTTTTGTTAATTGTCAGTTTTTTTCCAACTTACCCACCAGTCATCATCCCAATCCTTCTCTTTACTTTACAATAAAAATATCCATTATTCAACGAAAGAATACTGCTGATCACTTACCTACAAACAGAGAAAAAACATAAAAATTAGACATCTTCATTGAAAATGTAAAAAAAATAACTCGTTAAAGACGCAACTAGGTAAATAAATTTCATAAATTCTTAAATTAATAAAGAGTTCAACCGATTTCTTCGGAAATTTGCCAATTTTCTAATTTTTCGAAGACAATTACTCCGAAACGGTTCTAGAAATTGATAGGGGTCTATGATTAAATTTCTTTGGCAATGACTCAATTTTATTGTAAGTTAGAAAAAGAACCTATGCGGTCCATTTTTTTGAAACCTGTTTTTTGACAGATTTTGACAATTAATTTTGAGTTAAATTAAAAAAAATAAATTGCCTTCATAAAACATATTCTATTTGCAAAAATACCCATCTCATCTTCAATATGATGCTGGTAGCACATCGCAACAGACATATTTTCATGAAGAAAATTCGCCTAAAAATCCTGCACAAACACGATACAGCAACGCCTAAATACATCCAAATTTACCACATACGAGCCCTTGCGTAGTTCAAAATGCTACCATATGTATAGCATGCAACATCATAGGGTTATCTGCTGCTGCTAGAGAACTACGACGACAACGAGTTATCTTCAATGAGTAAGAATTGGTTTAAATTGAACTGTATCAGGCGGTGATTCGATGAAAAATGAATACGCTCGAATTGAAAAACTAAACCCATGTTTCGTCATATTCGCTTTATCATCTCTCTTTTCTCGTACTTCTAGTGCGATTTCATTTATGTCACCATAACTTGACTTCTTCAGCAACTCCACCCCGAAATTACTTGCAGTTTCGAATCAGCCACGATGAAAAGAATTACACCTTATCGCCACCAAGCGTCGTCTTGTCCGGTGTAAAATTAAGCTACATGAGGATCGGTGAAGTTGACGCGATAAAGTTCGTGCTTCAGCTTTAGATGGGACGTCAGAGACGTGTGGTAATGGATGAAGTACGTATATATTTACTGATACGAATGCGAGTATCAACATTAAAGACTTGTTTACTTCCTTATGTATCTTAAAACGTTTTACAAAAGCTAATAGAATACGTTACAGGAGTCCGTTTCATTCGAGCGTCGTCAGCCAGCGAAATCCTTTCTGTCAAATACGTATAGATACGTTGTATTTACACAGACTTGAGACTTTATACTACATATTTATACTTGTGGATATGCTTAAGATTTGTCTTTTTCAGTTCGCATTGAAAAAGAGTAATTTTCAACAGCATTCGAACAGATGTGAGTACCGAGTACCTAGGGTATAACAATGCTTTTCTTTCCTTCTTTTAGAATGGTACTTGAAAACACAGGATAATTATCTCCATCCATCAACGGTTCTTTACGTCAAGTTTACTAAAGTTATCCACTTGGAGTGAGAGGATTTTTTTTGTTGAAATTTTATCGGTTATCAAAATAGTATTACTTGAATTTTACGAGATGAGGAAATATAACAGGAGAGGAGAGGAGAAAAAACAAAATTAATGTCCAAATTCTAAATTTGATATTACATATTTTACTGATCTTGAACCTCTGAATTGCTTTATACTGTGTCTCAGGTGAAAAATTTCTGTTGGTGGTTGGCACTGTAGGAAGGAGGAGGAATATCTATTAAGATGTCTGATTATCACGAAACAACCACCAAAACGTCTCCAACTGACTAAAGAATTCAGAAAAAAGTGTAAAGAAGAGTGCACAACTTATTCGATTTTATAAAAAAAAATTGAAAATTTTTCATCAAATACTCATCGTTTTGCCTTTTTTTTTAGAAAGTAAATTAGGAGGGGTAGCATCTATAGGTACCTCAAAACAACCTGGTAAAAATTTAACTTTCCTGACTCCACCCTCACCCCTTCTCAATCACCCTAAAAATCAATGTTCCTTTTTTTTTTTTTTGGAAAATTTCATCGAAAAAGTCTTTTGTAAGTAGATATACCGTGTTTTTACTAAGAAGTAACATTGGCACCCATTTTCCACCTTGATTCTATTTTTTAGGGGTACCTACTTGAATTGAATCACTTTTTCATATTTTTTAAATATTCAGTAACTACAAATACATAAGTGCTTAAAAATTTTTAAAATTATTTTTGATAAAATTTCTTCTGCTTTCAATGTTTGAAAAAAAAGTAAAATAAGTTTTCCTTCAAATTAAAAAAAATTATCGCCTGCATGATTTTTTTTGAATAAATATTCCATGCTAGGGTCATTTCAAGGAAAATTTTCCAAGATAATTTTTTTTCGATTTTTTACTTTAAAAAAAATGAATAATTTTTATGTTATTCATCCAGACATTTCAACGTTTGAAAAAAAGGTCAAACCGACCACCCCAAATGAGTAATTGAATATAGTGCAAGACTGATGGGCTCTCAACTCTACTCCTCTTCCAACAAGCTTTGACAACCCCGTTCCTAAATTTCAATATTCAGATGTTGAAACATTTTTGAAAGAAATTTTAGAATGTAGCTTGTCGTTGGAACCTCATTAAGGGACCTTGAAGTTGGGTCATTTTCAAAAAATTGAAAAAATCGTTAAGAATTGAAAAGTTGTTTCAATTTGGAAATTTCTTGCAATAATTTTCTCATTTACCCAGCCTGTTTTAATTAAAATTCAAAAATGGACATGATAAAATTTTTAACTTCTTAATACCATGAGAAAAAAGCCACCCTGGACTCCCCTGATCATTTCTAGCACTTCCAATCTGACATATAATGTCAGTTAAAAGTATCGAGATCGAACACAATTTTATCACGTCTCGTGAAATGTCTAAAAATCAAATTTAGAAACGATCTAAATTTTTCCATAGTTTCATCATCATTATTTGTTTATTTTGAGTCGCCATAACTAGATGTCTTGGGCGATTAATTTGAAATTTACAAAATGTGTGTACAATGCTGTTCAGTAGGTACATGAACGTAATATATAAAGAAATTAAAGTAAAATATAAAGAGAATCATGGATAGAAAAATATAGAGCTAGGTAATAAATGTTAAAAAGTCAACTGACACTTGATAAAATTTTTCGAAATCGAAAAAGTCAGAATTTCTGAAATTTCCCAATTCCAAAAATTGTTTAAAACTTGAAAAATTTTCCAAGCCTAGAAAGTCTAAAATGGTCTGACAAAATTATTGAATGTCAGAGTGATCTTTAAAATTTTACAAGTCCAAAAAGTCTGAAGTATTTGTGTGACAAACTGTAAAAAAATCATCTCTGAAATTTTGCAAGTCCAAAAAAGTCTGACAAAATGTCCAAAGTCAGCTAGTTCAAAAAAGTCTCGCAAAATGCCTAAAAATCAGCGTTTAAGTAAAAAAAGTCCCCGCCATTTCCATACAACACATGAAACTATAAAACATAGGATATGCTTTTGCTTATTGAATTTTTGTAATTCCATA
This sequence comes from Pseudococcus longispinus, assembly GCA_900064475.1. Lineage (NCBI taxonomy): Eukaryota > Metazoa > Arthropoda > Insecta > Hemiptera > Pseudococcidae > Pseudococcus > Pseudococcus longispinus. The sequence continues at coordinate 11,939 of FIZU01035941.1, forward strand.
AAAACTTAATATTTGAAATTTTATTGAAATTTTTCAAGTTCGAAAAGTCTAAATTATTTGTCTGACAAATGTCTAAAAATCTGTATTATCTCTGAAAATTTTCCAAGTCCAAAAAGTCAATCCTATAAGTTAAAAAAAATCTGACAAAATGCCTGAAAGTCAATTTTTCAAGTTCAAAAAGTCTAAACCATTTGTCTGACAAAATGTCTAAAAATCAGCGTTAGATAAAAAGGTGTCTGACAATATTCTGATTTCAACTTTTCTTGAAATATTTCAATTCCATAAAGTTGAAATTTTTCAAGTTCAAAAATTCATTTGGGTTCTTAAAAATTTTCAAAGTCCAAAAAAGTCAGAAAAAATGTTTGAAAGTCAACGTGATCTCTGAAATTTTGTAAGTCCAAGAAGTCTGCTTGACAAAATGGCGGAAAGCTACCCTGATTTCTAAACTTTTTGACATGGATATGTCTAATGGCTGGGGTCAATCCTGAAAAAGTGTCCAAATT
>FIZU01035979.1:0-10047 GCA_900064475.1 Pseudococcus longispinus
TGAGTTAGTGTTGTTTGACTGGTTTTCGGTAAGTTGTTGAATTCGTTTGGGTTCGGATTGTGTCGGATCCTGTCGTTTACACTCGTGAAGGTGGGCCCCGCCCATCACAGCTGATGTTTAGCTGCAGTTAAAAATGTAGTATTTCTTTCATTACGATTTAGAACGTCGAACAGAGCATTTTTTGCGGGTTATTAATTTTGTGAGTTGTGTCTAAACTGAATAGTTTCCAGTTGTAATTTTTTTGTGGAATATATAATGTGAAAATTTGGTTCGTGACTATTCAGTTGAATTTCATTCAATTTTTCGATTTTTTCACTGCGTATTTTTGTTAAAATTTTGACGAAATTCACTACTTTTTCGTTACTTACCTACCCTTTTTCAAAATCCTTAACTATTTCTTCGCTACATTCACTACTTTCATTACCTATAGCATGCACCTGTTTTTCTAGTAAAAATATTTTCAGGGCATAACTTGGGGTCTCTGCCCAGTACCACTCCACCCCTAATTTGATTCATTCAAAAGAAAAAGTCAAAAACTATCACAAGGTTTCATCATTTCCAAAACAGTTTTAAAAATGACAAAAATATTTAAATAAATGACAATTTTTTTTATACCAAATTTTAAAAAATTTTCCAAAAAAAATGAAAAAATTTCAAAAAATGTTGAATAAATGTGCAAACTTGGATTTTTCTGTCCCAAATTTGAAAATTATTTCCAAGACAGTTTAAGAATGTCAAAAATGTTGAAAAATTACGAAATTTTGATTTTTTTTGCCACTTTAAAAATTTTTGGAGCTCGATGCTTAATGACACATCTACACGTCAAAATAAATAAGGGGAGGGGGTGGCCAAAATTGATCCAAAAGAAAAGGTCGAAATCGATACATTGAGAAAGGCTTGCGAACTGTCATAAGGTTTTATCATTTTCAAAACAATTTTTAAAATATCAAAAAAACCAAAAAAAAATGACAAATTTTTCTTTTCCGTATCAAATTTAAAAGTTGTTTTCAAAAAAAACAGGGCTAACCCTATAGTCGTCAATTTTCAATTGAAAATTCTGCTAAAAATGAAAAAATTTCAAAAAATGTAAATCAATGTACAAACTTTGATTTTTTTTTTTGTCCCAAATTCGAAAATTGTTTCCGAAACAGTTGAAAAAATCTCAAAACTGATGAAAAATTACGAAATTTTGTTTTTTTCTGCTTGAAAAAAGCTTTGAAAAATTACAAAATTTTGATTTTTTTTCACACTTTGAAAATTTTTGGATCTCGATGCTCGATGACATATCAACATGTCAAAAGAAACATTTTGAAAAACAAAGTTCTGAAAAAAAACGTGTAAAGTTTTGCAAAAAAAAAAGTTGGCTGCAAAAATTTTGAATACTAATCCTCTTAGAAAACAACTAATCGCTTACTACAGAAAGAGAATTTCTAGACCTACAATTTTGATTCTTAGCATTTTTTTTGTGGGACACTTAGTTTGGCCAGAAAATTTATTTTTATGGGAAATTAACAAAGTGTAAATTTTTTTCTTCATTTTCAAAACCATTGATTTTGTAAATTTCTTATAAATATGGGGTTTCCGGCTAAACTAAAGGTAGTACGAAAAAAATGCAAGGGATAAAAATTGTAGAGCTTGAAATTCTCTTTCTACTAAGAGCCGTTCATTTTTTTTTTAGGGATCTTAGTTTTCGAACTTTTAGCAGTTCAAAGTTGTTTTTTTTCATTTTCAAAACAATCGATCTTATAAATGGGTCACCCTGTAGAATAGGCCATTTTTATAAATTTTTGGACTTTTTAGTCTCATAGAAAATTTCAGAAATTTCAAATGACGTTTTAAACTTGGGAAATTTTCAGATATTTTGTCATATTAAATTGAAATTTGGAGTTAAAAAAGTTTAGAGATCTGACTTTTTGAACTTGAAAAAATGCCAAATACATATTCCAAATCACTTTTTACAGTAGGAAAATTTAACATTTTCAAAATGGCTTTTTGGACTTGGAAATTTTCAAAGGACAGAAAGATGACTTTTTAAAAGTAAATTCTTTTTGGTATCCAAATTCATATATGTACTTGATAGTTGATTTTGACGTAACAGAAAGAGTACAAGCATATCATGTTTTATACTTTCATACGTATTATGGAAATAGAACCATCCAGGGAGGTCCAGAGAAGCGAAGCCCACCCTGACAATTTTTTGTCAGAAAATTTCAAATAATATATCGTTATAATACGAGTATGGCGTTGACCTAAAAGGTTGAAACCCAAACAGATTTACGAAATATATTATTCACATTAAACCTTTCATACCATCACTGATTTCGATTTTTTTAAATGACCAGGTACCACGTCATAAATTCATTTCGCCTGCTATTATGTGCTTTAATTAGATGAAAATAGAGTATTACTATATTATGCGCAAACCAAACGATTACGAAATAAGTTACATCGAAAATAAACCAAACGTATGTACAAACAAAATCACCGCGGAAATTTCCATTGATTCGGAAACCAGAAAACACCGAACACGAACAAGAACATGCAACAACACTATCGACAATTTGTGTAGTAATACACGTCGCAAATATTTTCAAAAAATTCTAGACATCTGCATAAATTACAATTACATACATAAAATACGTAATGAGCAAAAATGCATTAGTATATAAAACTGGACGTTTAACATGCCATAAACTTAACGGTAGGTGTGTAAAATGCAGCCAAAAAAATTACCTAATAAAACTATGTAAAATCGCACATACTCGTATACGACCCATGTTCATCCAACTTGGAGACTATTTCGATTGCAATTTTTTAACGTGGAAGCGCAAACATATCAACAGATTACTATTCCAATTCCATCACAAGTTCATTTCGAAATACAACATGGCGAACTCGCGAATACACCTCCCTTCATTATTGCGAAGTTATTAAAAGGGGAAAAAATCTTCATATCCATTATTTGAAAAACAGGTCACAACGATGTAGATATTTATTTTCGAAGAAAATTTATTTACTTTTTTTTCGGCGTGCTAACGCGAATCTCAACAAAACGATATATTTCCACAAACAATGAAGTTTTTCTGCTCTACTAAGCTTTTTTTTCATTACAAAACCAACAGCCTGAAAAATTTTCCAAATACTCTTTTACAAATTCAATTACGGCACGATAATGACAATTTTTAGCGAATCTATACAACGGCACATACAGAGCTGAGCTTCGCACCACACCCATAAAAATCTTTTAAATGTTTATCCGACGAGAAAAAATTAATCTGGGGTAATTATTCGATTGGCAACTTTTTGAATTTCATTCTGCCCAAAATCCGAGTTTTTGACTCGGTTTCGATTAAACGAAAAATAAAAACTTTAAAACAACGCCCAGTTCTGAAGTAGAAAAAAAATCAATTTATACAAATGAAAAAATTCTTTATGGAGTCGTACTGCTAGGCGTTTTCGGCGGAGAAATAAAAAACATTCCGCCATTTTCTTCGCCATGGCATCGCCACCAATTTCAAACTGTGTTCTTTTTAATGCAATATTAGATATTGCTTAACGCATTAAGATATCATCTTATGATAAATAACATTGCACAGCTTGAAGATTCATCCTTCATCGATACTCTCATCGTACATACGATCGAAACGAACAAAATATCTTGGTTACGTCACCAACACCACGACTTGCATGCGTTGTAACAAGAATGCATTCTAATTACTCGTGTTAACCGGTTATCAACGCCAAAATAACTTCCAATAGATATAAATATCAACAGTACCTAGTTTGGGCAAATTCACAATTCGCCGATTGCGGCGAATGGCATCGAAAAATTATTTCCACTTCTTCCTCGAAATTTTTACCAAATTGACTTTCGTAAGCGGTTTTCTACAAATTCATTGTCAAGTGGGTACAAAACTTAGCGACAGCTGATTAGCTCGTATTCCTACGACTGTAGTAGGTATTTTAACCTTGAAACCAGAAGAATACATTTTCCTGAGTCATAATTCTAAATATTACTGAAACGCGTCGATTTTAATTCATCGATGGTTTATTCCCTCCATTTTCGATTACCTTATTCCAATCCAAAGTTTATTTATAATTTTTAAATAATCCGAGAGTTCCTAGTTCTTATCAAGGTGCTTTAAAATTCGATTCGAAACGAAAATATCAAATTACACACTTGAAATATTCGTATCATAATGTTACAGTGTCCGATGAGTAGATTGGATGCTGAGCATAGCAAAATTTCAATAAGTGAAAGAATCACGGATGAGTGAATTTTCATAGAAACGTGTAAATTTTTTTTTCCAAGTTCACACGACGAGAAATTTGAAGGTGTCCAATGACAAGGGCACATGATGACATGCCAAAAAGGTTATACTCATATTATGATGCATGCTTCACCCATATTTCATTTTAAAAGAGCCATGCAATTTCAAATTGCCACAGAATTCGAAGCAGCTTTTTTAGATGGATTTCCACGTGCGTTAGTTATCGATCTGAGAAAAAAAACCAAACTAGGAAAATAATAACACATGGTTGAAATTGGAATGGAAAAAACGTCACGAAATGTGACAAATAATGATGCTATAAAACGTGAAATTTTTTATGCGAAATGTTAAGAAAATTAAATTTTTTACATCGAATTTTAAAGCTAAAAATAAAGAGTTATTTTGATTAGAATGGAAATGCTTTTTTTTGGAAAATTCATTGTCATTACTCATAACCTTGTTTCGTTACTCCCTGAACACTAAAAATACTTATAAATAATTTTGCCATTAGAGTGGAATTTTTCCGCTGATTCTAGAATTTTATAAAACCTCAATTCATTAACCCTTTTGTGATCGGCAGAGATCTGATGGATTCGTGTCATCATGTAGATTGAAGTCAAGTTAATGCACGAGTTCATTTTCACCAATGAAAAAAAATTCACAGGAAATATTATCCAATCAACAATCTTTCACTTTTCTCTACCCATTCTGATTTCTGAAACACAAAGAGAGATGTAGTGTAAAAATCTGAATACCCCCCCCCCATTTTTTTCATTTGCAATTTTTTAAACCAAAATTTGTAATTCAGATATTTTAGGGTCCCAAATGACCCAAATTAAAAAATTTTATAAGGTAAAAACAAAATGAAACGATTGTAAGAGGATTTTAGATTTCAACTGAAAATTCGAACAGGAAATGGGCTTTCAAGACCCGTTTCTGTCCAGGAGAGATTTTATGGATGAAATTTAAATTTTTTCATTGCACCATGTAGACTGAAATCAAGTTGGAAACTAAAAAAATTGAAATTAACAACTCATTCTAACAGAAAAGAATAAAGTGCAAAAATGTCAATTATTTCCCACCCAGGTTTTTTATTATTGCCATTTTTGCCATTTTTAAAAAAAGAATTTGAAATTTTGAGTTCGTAATTCAGATATTTTAGGGCCTCAAATGACCCAAAATTGAAAAAATTTTCATTTTTAAAAAATAAAAAACAAAACGAAGTAAGAGGATTTGATTTGGACTGGAAATTCGCACAGGAATTTAGCTTTCAAAATTAATCAATATTTTCTGAAAAATGACGATTCCTGTGCTGGAATTAAAGTAAGGGTGGAAACAGACCCTATTCGGGAGGGGGATGTACAGATGGTACAGTTGTCTCCGAGCCCGGGGGTTTTAAGAGCCCGGTGAAACAGAAAATGTATAACTTTTTCAAATTTTCATTGACAACTAAAATGTTGCAAATAATGATGAAATTGCACGTTTTGAATCCAATTTTCTGCAAAAATTTTCGCCCTTGCTCTGCTCAAGCTCAATTTATTTCATCATTTTAACAAAATAATGAACTTTTAAAAAATTTTCAGCAAATCAACTTTTTACCTACTAACCCCCTCCCCTCCTTGCAAAGTGGAAAACATTGTTAAGTTTTTTTTTCAGTGATGAAAACGAAAAAATGGCCTGTAAAATTTTTTGTCCCTGATCCTGAGGGCCTGGATGGAAATTTTTCATCCCATTACACTCTGAAAATTGCTGGCAAGCGATGCTTGAAAAATTTCCACCCTTAACCTTACCTTCATCTCAACACAAGAATCAAAAATAAAATTTCGAAAGAATGATTGTCAAGATCGCAAGAAATAAGACTTTTTCAAAATTGCTATACGACCGAAATGTACAGATTTTTTATACCTATTTCTGTTCAAAAAATACTGCAAAAAAAGTTTGTCCTCAAAAAGATTCACTAAATAATTTACTTACGAAGTAGGTTTCAACGAAATTTTATCCAATTTTTTCAAATAAGATGAATTTCCCATAAACATGGATTTTCTGACCAAACTAAAGGTGCTACGAAAAAAATGCAAGGGATGAAAATTGTACATCTTGAAATTCTCTTTCTTCTACGAGCTATTAATTTTTTTCAAAGGGGCTTAGTGCTCGAGAGTTTCAAAGTCGAAGTGTATTTTTTCATTTTCGAAATCATTACATAATTTTTTCAAAAATTTTAGTTGAAAGTCTGAAAACCTTTGAAAGCAGATTTCCTGTGCTAATTTTTCCTGTAAATCCAAAATCCTTTGAAATGTCGATTTTCCTTATAAATTCCTGTAATCTGAAATTCCCAATCGAATTTTTTCAAACTCGCAGGGATGATGGACCATGCCAAGGGTCATCTTTGGAAATTTTTTCAATTTTTTTCGAATCTTCTTTCGTACTGAAATCTGAGTTTTAAGACTTCAAAGTGTAATATATGCATGTTTTTTCAGACCTGGCAAAAAAATCTTGATATATATTATGTAGTATATCTATATGTAAAATTTTTTTTTTTTTCAGAATTTTTTAATATGGTGGAAGACCTTCAAAAAGGCAAAAAATTAATTTTTTCTACCATTTTTCATCCCTCAAGCGGTCATTTTTGGGTGAACATTTTTTTTATGGCAAAATATGAAGTACACCTGAAAACATCATTAATCTGAATGTGAACCAAAGTTCATTTTTTAAATTTTTTTAAATTTAATTTTAAAATACTCAAATGACATCATTTTGGGAACCCATGATCCCCTCCCCACGTCTGAGCATGTTTCAACTCGATGTTTGTCATAAATTGCAATTTCAGCAAATTCAAAAACTTTTCTTTTTTTTTCATCTTGCCTTATGCACAATTTTTTGCAGTCAAAAATATTTAATTCGTAATAATTGGTAAAAAAAAAATTAAAACCCGTTGATTTTGCTGAAATTTAATTTTCACTTGTGAAAATGACCTCGAGCACCAACTTTTTCACTGTATGATGCAATGAAAAATTTTAAATTTCATTCATCAGATCTCTCCTGGGCACAAAAAAATTGAAAATTTCAAGATGGAAACTGGTATTTCTTAGGTGTCTAAATTTCACGATTCATTAGTCAGCCACCTACGTACAATCGAGTGCTAATCTTCGTTCAATGATTTAAAAATTAATTTAATACAATAATCACTGGATTGATTTTTCTTTAAATTCATCACAATCGAATATTGCTCAAATATTCCCACAACAGCTGCGAAGGCCTCAACCTCTTCAAATTCACCGGTTCTAATTAAAATTTATAAAATTCAACTCGATTAAAATAGACCATCGATAATTGCTTTCGTGTCTCAAAAATCCACCTACGAATTTCTACGAAACACGACAATATTTTTCTTGTAAGGTTATGGTTTTGATGCGCTTGCGCGGCATTATCGAAGACTCATTATACGTGACAAGCGTCAAGATTTTTTTCTGCTGTCCAGAGAGAGGAAAGCCAATTAATTAATAGGAACCATAGCTAGGATATTTTTAGGAGACGAAAATAATGCATCTCATTGGCACGAAGAAATTCTACTCCGGTATTATGCTTCAGACAAAGAATTTTAATCGATAATGCATCCGTTCTGAGAAAACAATGACGAAGCTACGTCCATAATGAGGTGGAAAAAAACAAGCAAAAATAAAATATTTTCGCGATGGTTAAAAAACCACGTATGTACGTATGTATCACGTTTAAAAATAACGATTTGATGCATGTTAGGTGTTAAGATACTGCGAAATAACCAAGATATAAGTTTACGTGTACGAGAAATATTTACCCAACTTTCACTCGAGTGTATATAAAATATCTGTGCGATGAATAAGCAAAATTTCGCACTTTTTCTACCACCAACTCCATTTTCAGCATCTAGCTTAATAAACCCTTTTGCTTTTGAGAGTGAAATGAATAAAGTACGAATTTCGACGAATATCATTATTCCTCTAATTACATTGGAAACGCGCCGGCGAAACTTGCTGCGAACTGTTTATGAATAATGGTCACGAATTTTCATTTCTCAAATAAATTCCTACGTCAAAATTCCATCGTATTTTACTCGACTCGGTTAGGAAAAAAACTTCGATATGTAATCAACTTCTAGATAACAACTTCTCACTTAGTTTGCAATTATAGATTTTGTGGTTTTTCATCGATCTCTAGAACACAGACGATTGTTATTACGTAAACCATTCTGCGAATACATTTGTCCAATTTTATAATCACGGTTTTCTCATCAACGCCAGTCTCAATAGATTCATATACCGATGAAAATGAATCTCACGATTGTTAAAAGAATATTTTTCATGTAAACAATGATCTGAGATCTGCTTCGAGGAGTAAATTTGATTGTACGATTGAACGTTCGATGTGTTTCATCGGCAGTGATGCCAGGTTGTCATTCGTTCGAAGATCAATGGACAAAGAGCATAGACGGGAAAGAATGATGAATCTGTCCTTGGCTGGGATTTTTGAGCTTCTAGTGGAAGTTGGTCCTTATGGTCTAAAAACTCGCTGGTAAAAATTTTGGCCCTCTACCTCACCCCTAACTCCCCATATCGCCCGAAATTCCGATTTCCCATATAAAGGCTCTGGTGTGGTAAGGGGGTCAATCGGCCTCTGGTCGAATTTCAACTTTTTTTTTCAGGGTTTCCGATTTGTTATGATAAAATATGATTTTATAGCTTATGCGGAATCCTTGGGCTCACTTCCTGAGGGCAGGACCCTCCAAATAGTAGTTTTAAGCTAAAAATTCAATATCCGTGAGTTTTCAATTCATTTTTACAAAACTTGGTATGTAGGTGCAGGTACTCAAGGGTAATGTTTTAAAAAAACTCAATTTTTTTTCTACCCCTACAATGACCTTGAAATCGACTTTTAAAACTTCAAATTGCCGCGGACGCACAGTTTTGGTGCGGGCACTCTGGAAATTCCCCCCCCCCATTTTCCAGACCATTTTACACTACTCAGAACTTTTTTGGATTTTTGGCGAGGGAGGGCCACACCTAAATCTTCAAAAAACCGATTTTTTAAAACGATTTCCTCCCTTAACTAGGTCATTTTCTGGTCGAAATTTTTTTTCTTGTAATATATCATCAATTACATCAAAATACACCATCAACCTGCATTTAGATCAAATTCACTCATTTCACCCCTTTTTTTCAATTTTTGTTTTAAAATACCCAAATGACGCCATTTTGGGAACTTACAGCCTCCTCCGAGATGAGCTAAGGGTCTAAAAATCATGTCTGAGCTTGTTTCAAGTCGATATCCATCAAATATTGCAATTTCAGCAAAATTGAGAAACTTAAATTTTTTTTGCTCTTTTTCACGAATTGAGTATTTCTGATTTTGCTGGAATTGCAAACGGCCATTTTTGGGAGAAAATTTTTTTCTTGCAAAATATCATCAAGGACACCTAAAAACATCATTAACCTGAATTTGAACCAAATTCGTTCATTTCTTCCATATTTTCCAATTTTTATTTAAAATACCCCAATTGACGCCATTTTGGAAACCCACAACCCCCTCTGAGATGACGTGGTGGTCTGAAATTCATTTCTGGACATATTCCAACTCGATATTTGTCATATATTGCAATTTCAGCAAATTAAAAAAATTTTAATTTTTTTTTAAATTTTATTTTATACACAGTTTTTTGTACTAAAAAATATCTAATTCTTATGAATTGGTAAAAAAATTAAAAATCCTTGATTTTGCTGAAATTGCAGTATACGACAAATAT
>FIZU01035980.1:0-24405 GCA_900064475.1 Pseudococcus longispinus
AAGCTGATCGTGCCATTGATTTCCTGTTCCATCGTGAATTTAATACGAGGGTGTAAATCTTCGTATGTGATCGATTATCAGTATACCTGAAGACGGCATGGTGCCGAAACGCGTCGTAATGTATTTTCTTGTATGTAAATAATTAAATTGGAGCTATAATTTATTGTTCATTTCGTATTGATTTTTGCCAATTGTCCTGTGACAAATCGTAGTTGGCTTGATAAATGACAATTTTTGTACTAATGACAGTTGTGCGTTAATTCCAGTTGTTTTGTAACGAATCACAATTGCTGAGGAGCACATCTGCTAATGCCAGCTGGCCTAGGCTGAATGAGAATTGTCCTACGCTAATAATAGTTGTCTTGTGCTGATGTCAGTTGATCTGGGACACATGAAAATTGTCCTGGGGCAAATGGCAATTGTCTTACGCTAGTAGTAGTCGTCTTTTGTGTCAATGCCAATTGACTGGAGTACATGGCAATTACCCTCAGACAGTTGACAATTGTCCTATGCTAATATTAATTGTCTTGTGCCAATAGTCCTGAGTCCTGACTGATGACAGTTGTTTTCTGATCCTAACAAATGACCAGTTTCTTGTATTAATGACAGTTGTTCTGCCCTATTAATAGTTATTCTGTTGCAAATAACAATATCCCTCTAACAAATGACAGTTGTCCTGTGACCAATCAAAGTAGTGCTCGGATAATGATAAATATTTTGAGATGAATGACAATATTATCTTCTATTCTATGTCACTAATGACAAAGCACCTGTTTTTTTGAGCTACATGATCCCTTTACGGAGTCAAAAAAAAAGTGGTGGAGGATTTCTTCTTTTTTTTGTACTTACAGATCAAGCATTTTTCTGAGGTTGAACTTTTTAAACCCTTTCTTAATTTTGTTTGGTAAAATGTGACACATTTTTGATAGTTCAATTCAGCTGGCCACATCTTATCAATTAATTACGCATTTTTTTTCTCACAAACGTCACACACAGTCAAGAGTTCATTTAGAACAGAAAAAAATACACAAGAAGTCAAAAAAGAAACAGGTTCTAAAATAGGTAACGTGACACCATTATTACTATACGACTAGGAGGGAAAGAACTGCTCACCTTATGTACATTCGTAGGTACGTGAATAGTTGAAAAAGTAGTTCAAAAGGCAAAACGCGAAAGAGAGGTTTCTATAACTACCTTCAGAGCTCCTACCACGACATACAACAGGTAATGTAGGACTTGTCAAAAGGGGTGTTAAAAAAACGCATTGGGGAAGGTTGTCAGAATTAGAAGAATAATTCGAGTTGTTTTGTTTTCTTTATTTCAAAAACAAAGCTCCCTGTTGTTTTGCAACGAGGCGCATATAGGTTCCACGCCACTTGTATGCATGAGGCCGTTAACAAGTGACACTCGATGCGTTGCATATAGCATCGCAGCGTTCTCGTAAAATAGGGGCGAACGTTAGGGTTGTGAAATTATTATACACGTAAACACGCCATAATTCATCGGGCCCGTACTTACTCGCTCGTTATTATAATCGATTAAAAAGAGAGTTTTAGAAAAGCGAAATTCTCCAAGTGGTCTCAGCGGGATACATCGAATACCCTGCGTATCTTCTATACCTATAATTAGTTTTTGAAAATGGTTCGGCGAGAATGTCGGAATTTTCATTGGTGGTTTATGATACGTAGGTACTCGTACGTACGAGTAAATTACTTATTAAAAAAAGGTTGTGATTTTTTTTTTCTCGTTTCACACATTTCAGTTGGTATTCTTTCGACGTTACGCAATTCGATAAGAATGTCGTACGGTGTAAAATCGACGATAAGGTGTCGTGTCGCGTCGATTTCGCGAGCTAAATTCGACTCAGCGTTTGCCGAATTTAACGATCTCGAGAATAGCAAACCGGTTACACGTAATGTGGATACGGATAACCGTACGAAACGGAAATTTAACTCGGTACTAGAATCTTTTGGCGGCGGTGCGGTAACCGTTTCGTAGAAATTTTCGAATTTTTTTCAAGTATCCTTCGTCGACGTTCGCGTTCGTTCGTTGGAAACCAGTTGGGTGAAATTTATATCGCGATTGGATAGAATGTCGGCTTGTTTATGTTGTGTTTTTTTTTCTTTTTTGGTATGTACTATGGTGTAGCGGACTAGCGGTTTATTGAATCGTTTCCAAGGTCTTTGTAACGTGTTGTCGAGGATTTTACTTCCAGTATGCGAGCTCGGCAAGGTGTACCTGAGATGTGGCCAACAATTCGAGAATTCCGATTGGATTGTTATGCGAGAAATTTAGGTTCGGGAGAAATCATCCGCAGGATTTGTAGAATGCTGGTCGAGGGTTTCGAAAATTGTCGGATGTGGATGCATAATTATCCAGTTTTGATGATGAAGGGGTTGCCAGTTGTCGAAGATCGCTAGCTTCGTGAGTTTTGGAAATGTAGGAATTTTCACTGGAAATTGTTTCTTTCGAAAAAGCTTTGTTAAAATTTTATGAGAGTCGAATTGCTCAAATTATCGATTTTAGAGATGAAAATGATTCCAAAAGAAGTGAAGAATTCTTCGTTTGGAAAAATCTTGTGGTGCAATTAATTGGAGCCTTTGAGTACATCAAAAAAGGTTATTTGAGTTTTTTGTCTATCTTCAATATTGAAGGCGCTATAAAGTTTCGATGATTCGTAGCTCTTTCAGTTTTGAAGATAGGCCAAATATTCACTAAACTTTTTTTACTCAGCGTAAAAAATACTACCGGATTCACTTCTTAGATCGTTCGATTCGTTGATTTTTTTAGATTGTATAGGGTGTTGCAAAAATTCCGCTTTCGATTCATTTTTTTTCTCATATTTTTTGAAAAGAAACAATTTTAACGAATTGTTATGAAATTCGAGTGAAAAATCTGGACAATCCTCGTTGTCTGCTCTCGAAAAGGGCACATATTTGTTGCCTATTTGCTGCATCGAAGGAGGCGCCACTAATTTTCAATCATTCGTAGCTCTTGTAGTTTTGAAGATAGGCAAAATATTCACTAAACTTTTTTTATTCGGCGTAAAAAATACTATCGAAATCACTATTTAGATAGTTCGATTCGTTGATTTTTTCAGATTGTACAGGGTGTTGCAGAAATTCTGCTTTCGATCAATTTTTTTCATCTTTTTTGAAAATAAACACAATTTTAACGAATAACTTCGAAATTCGGGTGAAAAATTTGGACAATTTTCGTTATCTGCTCTCGAAAAATGCGGAAATTTGTTGCCTATTTGCTGCATCGAAAGCGCCATTAATTTTCAATCATTCGTAGCTCTGGTAGTTTTGAAGATGGTCAAAATATTCATTGGACTTTTTTTATTCAGCATGAAAAATACTATCAGCTTCATTAACTAGATCGTTCGGTTCAATTATTTTTATCAATTTTACAGGGTGTTGCAAAAATTCTGCTCTCTCATTTTTTTTTTTTTGAAAAAATACAGTTTTAACAACTGGTTTTGAAATTCTGGTGAAAAATCTGAACAATTTTCGTTATCTGCTCTTGAAAATTTCGGGCATTTGTTGCCTATTTGTTGCATTGAAGGTGCCACGAATTTTCAACGGTTCGTAGCTCTTTCATTTTTGAAGATAGGCAAAATATTCATTGAACTTTTTTCATTCGGTGTGAAAAATGCTATGGGATTCGCTAATTAGATCTTTCGGTTCGTTGATTTTTATCTATAGTACAGGGTGTTGCAAAAATTCTGCTCTCGATTTATCATCTTTTTGAAAAAAAAACACAACTTTAGCGAATTGTTTTGAAATTTGAATGAAAAATCAGGACGATTATCGTATCTGCTCTTGAAAGATTTACTGACATTCGTTGCCTATTTGCTACATTGAACGCGTCATGAATTTTCAAATATTCTCAGTGTCTTCAATTTTTAAATAATTCAGTGTAAACTTAAAGTGCTCGAAAACGACTTTCCGTATTTTTAGAACCGGTTTCTCCCCTCATCATTAGCGTCCGATTATAAAATCGCCCATCAATTCCGAAAAATCTCTACGAGAAAATTCACCCAAAAGACAAATTACCACATACGCACGCATACTGCACGTAACAATAACGGTACCGAATCGAAATACAGCAGAGGAGGAGAGGAAAAAAAATATCGCGTGTACATTTCCGTTTCCACCAGTCAGCCTCGCCAGCAATACTGGCGAACAACGATGGTCGTTGTCGTAAATTCCTAATACGTTTTGGTCCTTGTCACCTCATTCGGCCTATTCCCTCACGTCGCCTCGCCACCGCCGGTGAAATTTCATTCAAAGTAAAAGTATGCACTTTGGTGTTGAAAACTGTTGAAATATTTTTACGACGTATTTACCGCTTTAATTGGCTCGCATGTCTACGCGATAAACAACTCAACCGCATATTAAACGTTTAGGAAATAATGTAAACGAAACTAAACGGTAAAATGGAAGAAAAATTATTTTTTTACGTTTTTAATCGGAAGTCGTGCCCTATGGTGCATGTCGTGTACGCGCCATAGGACTTGAGGACACCAGTCCGAAGAGGTACCGAGGGGGGATAAAAAACCTTTCGCGCTCATTCTCTCGAGCCTGACTGATGATGCGAAGTCGAGTCGCCATCATCGTATAGTAGTCTGCGGACTGCGGCCATCTATAATGGCTTACGACGCCAATTATGGCCAAAGGCTATTACCGCGACGACGTTGTATTGCGATAACTGTGTTAGTTGGACTTGCATAGTACAGACGATGTGCTGTGCTCAGTGGTCGCTATTGCGATTATACTCCTCCGCCTCGCTTTTACTGTTCGTCGTGACGCGTTCGGACATTTTTCCAACAACGTGCGCCGTATTTCAAGGACACCTATATTCTCGTTCTTGTTGGTAGTGGAAAAAAATGAACAATGGTATTGCAATAGTCGTATACTATTTTCTTTTTCTTATCGCCGATTTCACAATGGTTTTGGTAAAATTTTCCGTAGCAAAAGAGAGAAGAAGAATTGTTGAGCGAATTTCGAAAATTGTGAAATTTTAAATGACGTGGCGATGGTTGCGTTAAATTTTTCGTAAAAGTAGAGTCACGTGCTTTGATATTGGTTTAAACTCGAAATAGGAGAGGAAAGATGAAATATATGAACGTAATTTTACTATTTTCGTGGAAATAGCTGATCAAGTTTTTTAAAGAGATGGACGAGGAGGGTCAGAAGCGAAATTTTTCAAACTTTCGTTTTGTAAAAGGGAATTTTGAAATCAGAATGGATCAAATTCCAAATTGAGTTGCATTAATGTGGATCAATGTAAATGATCAATAAATCGAATGCGCAGAATTTTTGAATTTTTTCCATAAAAGGAACGAGAACGCAGTATTGCACATTTTGCAACCCTGCGCTTCCCAAACTTCCCCTAAAAAGAGGCATTCAGAATTAGTGAATACCCAATCTCCTAATATTACGCTCAAGGGTCTTGAATTTCTAATAAATTTTCTCCTCCCCCCCCTGAAATTTTCAACGTGTACTTCTTTCAGACATCTGTTTCTGTCCTAAAGATCAGGAGCTTATCGAAATGGATTTGTGAGGCTGAAAGTTTAAACATGGAATATTACTCAGCTCCGTAGTGTCATTTTGTTGGAGAATTTTCTCTTTCCTTTGGGATGGGAGGAGAGAGGGGGGCATTCGAATACGCAAAAAATATTCATCAATTGATTATGAAAATTAGAATATTTGATATTTTTTGAAAGCTACTTTCAAAAAAACTCCTTGAAAATGTTCAACCCTTTTTTTTCGATTTTTTTGTCGCTCTCAATCAAGTTTTCATCAAAAATTTGGAGTAAAATTTTAAATAAGCTCAATTTTTCATAAGTACCTACTTGAACTGTTCTCAGTCTCCTTAATTCGATTTTACCACCTTTGATATTATTTTTAACGTATTTTCTCAAATTTTGAGGTGTTCTGCGCATTTTTTACCAACAATTTTTGGAAAATTCAGGCAATCTCCTTTTATAATAGAGTGTTCTCAGTCTCCTTGGTTCGCTTTAATCAAGTTTAAAAGAATTTTTAACGTATTTTTTAGAGTTTTGAGGTATTGTGCCCATTTTGCGTGTAGATTGTAGATATTGAATAAATGGAAATTTTATGAAAATTCAGACAATTCGTAAAATGTCCTCTGTCTGCTTGATTCCGTAACATTGTTTGAAAAATTAATGTTTTGGGACTAGAATTAGCCAAAAACAAAGCTCTAAATAAAAAAAAGTCAAGTTGAAAGGAATTTTAACTCATTTTTTAACTCCTGTTTGACCAAATTACTCATCGGGAATTTTAAATTAGTTGGTACATGAACCAAAATTAATTTTGGAGCCCAAATTGGGGGCATGCAAAAATTGAGATATCAAAATTTCGAAAAATTTAAAATTTCAACCTTTTTGGTTCCATGGGGGGGGGGGGGTGTCCAAACTCCAAATTTTTGGAATTGTTTCACTTCTCCCTCGAATTTTTGAAATTATATAAAAATAAAATAGGTGTGTACTATGTAGTACAAAAGTAGGACACTCAAAATTTTTTACCAATCTAAAGAATAAGTATCACTTATCAGTGAAGGTGTTTGGAAGAAATTATTATTTTTTCCAAATGTTGGAACTGAAACCGAAATTCCATAGGGAAGGGTTTCAGTTTTTCTATTGAAAATTGGTTTTTGGTTTTAAAATTTCAAGATTTTTTTGTTGTACTTGATGAAAGTTTTTTTTTATGGTGCAAGTTTTTGGTTTTACATGGTGTCTACAGGTAGAAAAAGTAGTGATTTTGAAGTAAAAGCAGTGAAAAAATGAAAATTTGAAAATCTAAAATTCAATTTTAGTCCGTAAAAGAAATAGCTAATTTTTTTTCTTTGTATTGGTAACATTTTAAAATATAAATTTTCCTACTACATATTTGAAAATTCTTCTATAGTAAATTTGGATTGTAAATTTTTTTGGTTGGGAGGAGGGGGTCGCCATTTTAAGAAGAGATTAATTTTTGCGGAAGTTCTTAATTTTCTGCGAATTTTTGGGGGGGGGGCTGAAAATTTTGGAGACGGTAGAAAAAAGATAGTGAAAAAGTAGTGATTTTGGGAGGAGGAAAGTACTATAGACACCATGTATTAGAATAAATTTTTAGTTAGCTGTTCTGGAACAGAGAAATGCCTAACTAGAGGTATGCTTAAAACTTGAATTTTGATCCCCCCACCCCGTGCCCTAGTATATGCAAAATCAACTCTACCTACTGAATAGTCCCAGTCCCACATCATTGATGCTACTTCGAATAGATTTATTCATTGTTGAAACCCCCCCCCCCCCCACGATGACAAAATTGCTCATCTATTAAAGTTCTAGTCGCTCCTGTGCCCCTATGAAAATCATTAATGAACTCCATAGCCTTCCTCTGTTCTCTATGAGTGCGAATCGATCACTATTATAATGCAGGAAATTTTATCGTCCACTCGTACCATTTGAAATACTTGCAAATGATTCCTTTTCGTATCCTTGGCATTGAAAAACACCAGCCTCGCGTCTAGTTACCATGCTGTTTCCACCCATTATCCCACGAGTGCTATTCGATGTCGCTTTTATGCTGCGAATCTATCGAACTCGTTGTGTTTACACATAGGTATGTTCATTTCACACATTTATAGGTCTGTGTTATGTAGGTACAAATGTAACGTGATATATTGCATCGAGATGATCGGGATTATCTAATGTGTTCGAACGAATGAGCGGCAGCGATGAGATGCGACGTTGCCAAATATGCGATCTGAAAAATTCGACATTCTGATTCGGTATTCAGTGTCGATGTCGGTTCCCTTTGGCCACCGCGCCGATGCCGGTGCCGGTATGCTTGGCCGAGTATTTTTAATTGACGACCGTGAATTACTATCAACATTTATACAAACATAGGAGAGTGCGCCTTACGCCCTGCGCTGCTGCCCTGTGATCAGCTTCGGCAGCGCGGCGTACTTGTATAATGATGTCTGACAGCGAGCTCTCTTCGTATACGCAATCAGTCTAAAAAAGCTGTACTCGTGTATACGAGTCGAGATACGTACAAATACATGCATTATTCGTTCATTTATAACGTATAATTAAACCGGTATTTTGCGCATGCGTACCCGGCTACGGTCCACGCGTAACTATCAATTAAAGCCGCTTCTCCGCAAATAATGATCCCGCATCTTGATTGTTGATATTTTTTTCATTCGTTGGTACTTTTTTCCCGATGGCAACTGGCAAAAGGGGAAGAGGCGGGGAGAATCGCAAACAGCACATCGACTGAATATTGCGCGAAATGAGAGAAAATGTACAAATTGTAGGTACGTTTGGTGGTTAGGTACTGTGCGAATACTCGAATTAACGAGTACGTGCCTCCCCTCCTCGCCCCTTCGAACGTTTAATTAATCGACGACCGTACAGACGAGTTGGCAATTTTATCAGCACGTAGTCGTAGTAGTCGATCGAGCCGATGAAAATTCGCTGGCTTACGTAAACCGTGTACGGCCACACAGCGTAATGTTGTTGGTTGCGTACGTTGACGCCTAAGGCGTTGAACTTTGCGTTGTTAGGCATCGGCTAGTACGTCAATTTGCATTGTTCCTGGTGACCATCGGCATCGCATGTCGATTTTCTAATACGTACTACGGTAACTAAAGCGAAAAACGAGCGTGGGAATTTTTTAGGGGAGAGTGGGAGTGAGGGGTGAATTTAGGTTTCACGCGAGTATTTCATTCGTTCCGTTATTAACTATAGCAAGCTCGAAAATAACGTGATCGCGAGCCGAAGGTATTAAAGGTTCCAAAAATGAAAAACCGACTACCTTTTTTTTACCCTGGCTGTCCCCTTTGTCTTGTGGTATTGCCGGCTGTGACGCAAACGACCCGAGTTAGCTCAATGACCTCTGGATTAAGGAACAGAGAGAGCTTTTTCTTGTAAGTCGGCTGCATATATTTGTGGATTTTGATCGATATGAAATTTAACAAATTATAGGTTTAACGTACCTTGAAAAAGTTGGAATTGAAATTGAGGAAATTTTACGTCAGCGGATTGAATGTTTGACAAATGATAATTTGGGAAATTCGAAGAAGTTTAGCGTACGAAAAGATGAAAGAATTGGTGAAATTGAGTAGCAGAAATTTTACTTTGAAAAATGTAGTTTTTTCGATATTTGAAGAATGTTTGTTTGGAAGTCTTTTTAAAAAAAATTATTAGGGAATTAAAAATGAGTAAATTTACGTTTAATTTGAAAAAAATTGACAAATTTTAGTTGTAAAAATTTAAAAAAAGTTCAGGGTGGCTCATATAGAAGGTTGATAATTTTGAAAATAAAAAAAATCAACTTTGGACTGCAAAAATCTCGAAAATTGAGCTTCCTAGAAAAAAACTACTCGAATAGAACAGAAAGAGAATTTCAAGCTCTACAGTTTTGAGTTTAAGAATTTTTTTCGTAGGACCCTTAGTTTCGCCCGAAAATCCATTTTTTTCCAAATTTGAAACCATCGACTTTGTGAATGGGCTTAATTTTCCATAAACATGGATTTTCTGCCCAAACTAAGGATCCTACGAAAAAAATTCTTAGAGTTAAAACTGCAGAGCTTAAAATTCTCTTTCTGCTCGATTTGAGTGTTTTTTTTCCCAAGAGGGTTAGTTTTCGAGATTTTTGCTGTTTACGTTTTTTTTTCTTTTTCGAAACCATCGATTTTCCATGTGAATTGTGAACCACCCTGTAGGTAAAAAACGTGAAAAGATGAATACAAAAGTCTCAAAATGATAATTTTTGTGAAATTTTGATTCAATTTAGCTACTTTGAAACCCAATCCTTCCGGTGATCTGGCTCCTTCAGGGGTACGTTCGTGACAGGCCACCGTTATCTGTTGTTTTTCGAAATTTTGCAAAATCTGTCGAAATGCGAGAAAGAAAACGATGTAGGAATGTAGGATGATGGCCAGAACACAAACATGGCTGTACAAACCGCCTTAATTATGTTTCTGGCTCGTAAAATGGTATACTAGGGGCTTCATCGGGGGCGAAATAAATCATAAAATGAGTCAGTATCTGAGTCTTGTGGTTCGTATACACACACAGGTAGGATGCATGTCCGAAACGGTACCTTTCGTCCTTCTCCATTATGTTATTTACAATCGTAATATTTATCGTAGTGCGGAGATGAGACGACGAGGACATCCGCCGCAGCAGGTTACAAAGAAGGAGATTGAATTGGTGCTGTGTACTTTACTTATGGCGACTTGAGGCCAAGACCAAGAAGAGGGCGAAGGCGGTGGCCGCAGTGACAGTGGCGGTGGCCCGACGTATAGTGTCGAAAAGAACACCGCTATTGTCTTCATTGTATTTGATTAATAGCCGAAAAAAGTGTTATCTTCATTTTTCGTATACTCCTCCGTTATGACGGGTATTGTTTGCGTGTGGTGCGAGTGTGTCGTTGTGGTGTGCTCGTATACTACGACGTCGACTGGTGTAGGTAATTTGCATAATGTAGGTGTTTCCGATTATTCGTTCATTGTATCGGTACCTATTATAAAACTTGGTTTTCTTGTGCTTCTGTACCTATAACTACCGAATCTTCAAGACTACTGTCGGTGACCTTTGTCACCTGTTTACCATTCGCCTATTATCACGCATCGTCGACTATCTTCTCGGAGTAATAGTTTTCACGACTCGTATTTACCGAAATCTAATCAACATCCGTGAACGGGATGATGATTTTTGACTCGTTGATGAGTAGATTTAGTGTAATTTGCTGGTACCTGTGTTTGGGATAATTTATTAATTCGGGTTGTTTTTATTTTTGTGTTTATAGCGTGGTCACATGTGACCTACCAGACCCCGTCTGGAATAAGATGAGTGTCGCTAGTTCCGCTGTGAAGAAAAGAAAAAAAACCGAGAACAAGCCGCAGTCTCAAATGTGAGTTTGACATTGAATTTTATTTCGCTTAATTTAGTCGATATTGGTTCCAAGTTCTCGACTTATTCGTGTAGTCTAGCAGGTATATTTGTGGAAAAAAATGAAAATAGATATATTTTGGCATTTTTTAAATCTCGACTTCCCTTTTTAAAAAATTTACTCGAATCGTTTCGATAATTTTGGCCATTTCTATCGTTTCGTTTGAACACGAAATCGTTTGTACTTGGCAGACACAACTTTTAGTTTTTTCTTTCACCTTGACATAAACCTTAATTAAAAAGTGAAGAACTGCTGCACATTATGTGTAGATTAAGATAATGAAAGTCATGACGCTGAAGTGATTTTCTAAACAAACATTTAGAATGTGTTTCCGGTCAAAATATACTTAATTTGCCGTATAGTCGTTTATTCCCCTCCCCCGACACCTTCCATTCCAATCGGTCATAATTGATAAGTTGAAAGAATACATTCAGGCATTGCCGACGATTTAAACCGCTTGCATGCGCGTTTATGCGAAGTGCACGTTCAGCAACGTGCTTGAAATACGACAAAAGCAAAGTCAGCATTTCTTAACCGCAAGTATTCGCGGAAAACGGAACCAGTGGCTACGTGGGGTGAGAAGGGTGTTGGTGGAAATAAATGCAACATTGTTGAATCTCGTATGTTTGTATACGTAAGTTAGATTTGTGTACGAATGGAATACACAAAGTACGTATATGGCAGGACAGCGACCTAGAAAATCGCTGATTGTAAATTATGACGCAAAAACTATATTCGCTTGGTTCGTTGTACTTTAAGCTGAAATTCTCGGTATACCTGTGTACGCGACGACTGCGACTATATCTACTACATACCACATACAACGCGCATATACAACTGCACATCCACATATAGTTTTGTTTATGGTCAAAGTGGCTTCTTTTTTTTATGTTTAAAGGTAAACTGGCTTCATTTTTACAAAGTGGCTTCAGTTTGCTGAAGCCAGTTTGACACTTGTTGCCAATGGACTCGATGGAGTGTCAGGATGCCGTGGGCGTGGTTATTTTGGTGAAGCCAGTTTACCACTTATACAATTTTGATTTTTCTTTCGTACTTACGGTCGTAGTGGCTTCGATTTTTTATGTTTAAAGGTAAAGCGGCTTCAGTTGATATTATTAATGAAAGTTGAATAATAAATTTTCCGCAACATCTCAACATCGTTAGTTTGGCGTATGAAGCCATTTTGAGGTATATACAAAATGAAGCCACTTTGACCTTAAACATCTATATATATACGTGTACGTACTTGTACCTATATGCGAATTGTTGTGGTGTGTCGACTGTCGGCCTCGCCTACGTAGAATTTTGTCGTCGGCTGTATCGTAACGGCCTTGTCGAAAACTGTGAAAAATTCCTGTATACGGTATGACATCTAAATCACTGACCGGTCGGAATTGAATTGAGTGTAGAGAGCTAACGAGATGAATAAGTGAAGTTGAGTTATTCTTGTGGAGGGATGTACAGGATGTCCCGAAAATAACAAAACCGGTTTTCATTTAGAAAATTTTTGGGAAATTTTATTCGTAATATGAACTTTGGATATGGGGTTGATTTTGAAAAAATTAAAATTTTGAAACCGGTTCTGTAATTTTGAACCAGTTGTCAAGAATTTCTCAAAAATGGAGATACGAAAAAAAGTTTGAAACAAAAGTTGTAGAGAATTGAAAATCAAACATTTTTTGTTGAATAACTTTTTTTCTATCTTGGAATGCAAAGGCGATATGATACATAACATAAAGAGGACAGTCCACAATATCTTGAGCCATACCTCCTTTCTACTTCTAGGTAGAAAAAAAATTATAGAATGAAAAATGTCCAAATTTTACTCCTCTATAACTTTTGTTTGAAACTTTTTTTCGTATGGTCACTTTTTTGAAACTGGTTCAGAGCCCGGTGTTTCCACAACCAGTTATAAAAAAGTGACGATACGAAAAAAAGTTTGAAACAAAAGTTGTAGAGGAGTAAAATTTGAGCGTTTTTCATTCTGTAATTTTTTTCCTACCTAGTAGCAGAGAGGAGGTATGGCTTAAGAAAGAGAGTACTGAACTTTGTACATTATGCGTCATATCTTCTTTGCATTCCAATATAGAAAAAAATTTTAGGAACAAAAAATGATAATTTTTCAATTCTGTACAACTTTTGTTTCAAACTTTTTTTCGTATCTCTATTTTTATCCTTGGAATATCTTCAAAATTTGAAGGGGCAAATGTGTTTTCGAAAAAATTCAAATTGAAACATCACCAATAATGTTCACTCAAAATTTTTCTCGGAGAAACCCGGTTTTATCTTATTTAGAACATCCTGCACATGATAAAAAATTTCAAATATCGGTATTGAAAGCCCTCCTCATGGTCACGGGTCACTACTTTCGTGTCGTACTGTATACGATGGCCATTCTAGCGACTGGCAAGGTAGACTGCTATGGTCTGGTGTTTTTTTTTCTTTGGTATTTGGGTAGATCAGGTATACCTACCCAAATATTTCCTATGTTTATACATCTACTTGCGGTAACACTGTTGTTCATGGAATACTATAATTATTACCTATATCCTGACCCATTTCAAATTGACACTGTACCTATAATAATATAGGGTGCGGAGAAGTTATCCCTCCTAAAAGTCTAGTGCCTAGTATGACGTACGAGTATATTAGGGACTTGTGAACGAGTAGTGGCCGCAGAACGAGTCTATCAACGAATTATGCTATATTCGCGATCTCGACGCTCACCCAACATGTGGCCTCCTCATCGACACCTTTTATTTATACCTATATTGTAATGTGTATCTTGAATAATGTTACGTGCTCGGACACGGCTTCTTATCACGTTTAATTGGCCGCGTAAAGGAACGAATCGTCGAATCGGTGGTATGGTATTTGTAATGGATATCCCATACCGCGGATCGCGGATCGAGGATTATGGATTGCGAGCAAACTGACATAATGGATATGGTCCTTAGTTGAAAGCTAGCAGTGTGTATTGAAAAAGATGCGGTATATTTGTAAGAAGCTAAACCTGCTGACTACTTTGTATTTTAAGCCAAGGTGAAATGGGTATCAAGTGGAAAGGATTACAGGCATATTTTAAGCTTTATTCTGATTTTTATTAGCGCATGTTATATTGTCGATCTTTGATTTGTTTACGCTTCATGTGTATACATTTTTATCGGTGTACCGTGACATGGTCACGTGGTATGCACGTGTTCGATAGTATGGGTATGTGTTGTGCGCTGAGGTGATATGAAACCGGTGATTGGGTTTCGAGTGCTTGTGTATGACATATTAAAAAAAACAACAGTTTTTTCGATACTGAGAGATGTCAAACGAGCCAACGAGGTGCAATTTACGTGAATTGTGTAATGCTTTTGAGTGTATGTTTCTAGATATCTATTGAAATTTGAAGAGGGCGAGGAGAAAGATAATGGCATGTAAATATAGCGGCAGGTTCGTTAGTTTTTAGAATGTTGGGTGCTAATTGATTTTTTGTTTTGATTTTTATTCGAGTTTTACTTTTCGTGAAATCCAAGTTCAGGGCAATTTTTTTCAGCAAATGGGTATATTTGTATTTTTTTGATTAAAATCAATTTTTTGGATGATTTTTTCAATTAAAATACTTACGAGTAGATCTTTTTGAAAATTTTTACTGGATCCATTTTTGGACAATGGAGGCCAAACCCTAAATTTTTACAAACAAATCTCCTTCATTTTGATAATTTTCCCCTTCGCAATTTGCAGGGATTTCGAATACATAATATTTTTCGAGACTTGCAAAAAAAGTAGGCACTTCTTATTTTCAAAAATTTCCTATTACTTTTAAAATTCGCGCCAAAAAATACAAAAAATTGAAAACATGCCGGAGCTGAAGAGGAACCTGCTCATTAAAAAATAAAATTAGGATAAAAAAAAACCATGCTAGAAACAATTTCCCACGTACTCGAGCTCTGGTAGGAAATATATTAACATAGGCACGAACGCACATGCTGCCGAAATAAAGGGCGTTTTAGGATGTAAACGATGACGAAACCGAGTCGAAAACCCGAACCTACTTCGTAAATACGCGAGTAAGTACTCGGAGAGAGAAAAAAAAATGGCGCGAAAAACACGACGCTCGAAATGGTTACTCGTTGTTATGTTTGTATTTTGTTGTAAGTGTAAGTACCTTACCTACGGCGCGGTGAAAGAGTAGAGTTGTAGGGCAACGAGCACGAGTACGAGTACACAGGCTCACGCGAGGAGCAAGGAAGGCGAAACCTAGAAGCAGAAAAAGAAAAAATGTGCGATAAAAATATGGCATTAGAGGACTAGAGGAATAGGTTGCTGGCTGGCGAGAGAGAAAGACGAGAGAATTTGGTATTCGACATGGTCCAAGTCGGCCGGTGCGGGAAATTGCGTCGAGTTTGTTTTTCAGGCTCGTTACGACGGTGTTTGCACAGCTGGAGTTGGGCCGAGGCGGATGGTGCGGCGTGATAATGGCGGCGGCGACCGCGACCGCCATAGTCGGCACGCAATTCACATACTATATGCGAATACCGGCGCTGCGCGAGGAAGACGCAAAGTGAGGAAGGCCGCGATGCGGAGGGGAGCCGGTACGAAGGACGCAGAATGGAGGAAGCCCCTAGCGAAGGAAAAAAATTTCGCCTGGTTCAAGAGTAAAGTAAAGGCAGGAACGTCGAGAGGCGAACGCGTTTTACAGCTGGTGCGTCAGTATGTATGTACGAGGCCCAGCAAGCGGCAATCGGAGCGACGACGGATGGCGGAGGCTCTAGTATGGAAAAATGGTAGCAGAGACGGTGGCGCGGTGCCGAGAAGAGAGAACAGGACGACGACGATGATGACGAAGCGACGGCGTGTACATGTACGACGACTGCGACTGCGAAACGCGAACGCGAGAGAAACGAATAACACATCGTAGAGGCCCAGCCGAGCAAGTTGAAAAAGTTGAAGGAAAAACGGAGTCATTGTCTGCCAACGTTGACCTTCAAAGCGGCTGTCTACCTTGCTCTAATTGCGAAGCGTGCGTTCGATAGAGGGCCGCGGAGGTGCGGCGCGGCAAGCTCAAAGTGGGCCCGGCGCGCGCATCTGTGCCGGCCGCCAAATTCGCCTATTTCGGAAAATCGCCTCGTCGCCGCGCCGCCGTTCGTCTTCTATTCGTCTCCCCCGCCCCCCTTCCAGCCGCGCTTCCCCGAACCAGGAGTCAGAAAGACGCGCAAGTTTCGCGGCGAAAGGCGCTTTTTCGCAGTTTTCCGCGTACCGTGTATGCCGTTGCCGGGGGTTTCTAGACTCTCGCCGTCGTTGGCTTCCACAGAGTTGCGGAGTGTTGTGGCCTGTGTGCTCGGTGCATGTACTTGTGCTCGTCGTATCCGCATTTGCTCCGGTCTTCCTCGTGTTTGTGTTTGTTTTTGTTTGTATCTGTCTTTGGTGTCGGTGGTGTGAAGAAAATTGCTCGTTATTTGACTTTTCCTCGCGTGGTGCGATTTCAACCTTGGTTAATTATGTTTGGATGGATTTGCTGCGTGATAAAGTCGATTCGCAAGTTTTAATTATGATATTTTTGCGTAATAAATCTATAGACTTTTGTTTCCTCTCGCCTACCGATACGTATTGGTATAACGGAGGTTAATCAAGTCGATATCTCATTTTGTGCGGTTTCCAAGTCTGCCATCGACTGTTTTATACGGTGAAAAAGAGGCTGCCGGTGAACATCATACACGTACACGTGTACGCATAATTTTATTTCACTGTGCGCGAGTGTGTGGCCATATTTCGATATCAATAGCAATGACCAAACGATATCATTAATATTAATAGTATATTATGTGGCGAATGCGATTCTTACTCTGAATCAGAATCGTGCTGTTCATCGTCCATATCGACGTAGGTACGTGTGTACTTTTTTGTTATCGAATTACGAAGCGAGCACATACCGTGCGGTGTTGCAAATATCGTGTAAAATTGTTTATATCATTTGCGGATTACCGTGTGTGAAGAGTGTTGATTCGCGACCACAGCTGGCGACTGGTTCACCAAATATTAATGCTGGATCGATGCGGGTACGCAAATGTTGGAGAATTTATCAATTATCAATCCGCATTACTCTCTTATCGTCGACGATATCGCCAACAATTTGCATATAAGGGCTAAATGTAATAACGTTTCGACCGACGCCACGGTGTGGGGCAAAAGGTACGTGGAACATGTTTTGGATGTATAAAAGTCTATTTAATGCAATCAGATGTATTCATTTTTCAACTGATGGCATTGTTCTCGAGAGAGGGCGAATGGAATTTGCCCCTAAGCTTTATTGCAGCTGTTCTCAGCTTTCAAGTGGTTCATATTATTATTACAGTGTTGATGAATCATTCAGGAACGCTTATGAGGTTCTGAAAAGGCTGTGACAAGCTTCAAAATAGCATATCTACTCACCAACCTCTGATTCTTAGCTAATTTGTAAATTGTCGTTGCATAATATCAGGTTTCGTGTCCTTTTTACTAGATTTTTTGTGGTTTTAAACCTTTAAAATGTTGGTAAGAAGATCAGGAGTTTATGAGTAGCACAATTACCCCAATCAGAAATTGCTTGCCCTTTGTCTTGAACGAGTTCAAGTACATTATGATGATGGTCCCCTTCTTCTGAGTTCTGAGTATAATCCGGAATGAAGTTTATTGCATCATGCATCTCATCCTGAGTTCAGGACATCAGGTTATTTCAGTGGCATTGTCAAAAAATTCTGATTCTGACGTTATCCTTGCTTTTGAACATTCCATCAATCCAGCATGTTTTTTAAACAAGTTCGATTCTGATGAACTACACAATTCCCTGAACTCCTGATCACTTCAGTGCAAGTCGAGTATTTTTTGTGCACTTCTGAATACACCAAGGTCTCCATACAAACTTTTTTTTAGATGATCAAGCATCATGTTTATATGACGCATCCTTGGTAGTTACACTTACTGATGCTGATTGTCCAAATGCAAGGATGAATGAACTTCTTGTCTCCTGATGTTTTGACATCTTCTCAGTGATGTAGAAACGACATCCAAAGGGGTTTCCTGAATTTTTTGAGTATGTATTTTTTGGTTATTGTGCTTCAGATATACCAAAATTTCCTCTGCTGCCCTGCTAAACAATTGATCAGCTCTTCGATCCATTATACTTCTTACAGTGAATAAACCAATGAAAGAACAGTAGATAAAAGGGATGTTATAGATATTTAATGGATAATTTGACATATGTATTCTAATCCGCTGTTCTGTAGCCATTCTTGGTCACGTTTCTTCGCATTCGCGAAAATATTGCCCAGCAGACGATTACATGAACAGTAAGATTTTTTTGCTAAATTGTTCAAAGTGACACGAAATCAAACGAAGCGAACAATATATTCGCAACGTTTTTTCATTCTCTTTTATATCCTTACTCGTCGCATTCGTTCGATCTTTTTTCTTTTCTTTACTTTTTTTTTCACATTTTTTTGTTCTTTTTGTATTCCCTAACCATCTTAGCGAACACAAATGAAGCCAATAAGCCGGCGAAAATACTACTTATTCATCGTTGCCAAATGTTCGTTGAAGCGTAACATCATCGCTGATGCTGAAGTACTTGTTGCAAGAACCCACATTACCGCACGACTTTAGCGCAGCGAAGGTGTTTTTTTTTCTTCTATGTTGTTAAAGTACCATAAGAAAAAAAAATTTACAAAGTGTAGGTAGGATTTTTCGGGTTGTTGAACTGCGTGTAAGTAAAACTTGGTAAAAGGACGAATGAAGCGAACTTTGAGGGAAGGCCAGAAGGGAGGAAAAATTTGGCGATGTTTTACTTTAAACGAAACAGACAGATGCGGCAAATACGACGTCGTGTTTAAGAATTTAATCCATTGATAACGAATTAGCCGCATGATGTATTGACGTTTGTAATCCCATTTCGAGCTAACGAACGAGTGTAATCGACTGTGACATTTATTTGAGGATGAGTTTCGTTGCTTAGGCGAAAAGCGTGGTGATGCGAGATCGCCCACGATGTATGGGTCGCAGCTATGCACAAATTTTCATCGTCGAGTTTTTCTTTTTCGCGGGACGCTGGTTTTTAGAATAATTCGTATGTGGTGGATTGGTTTAGCCAGAATGGTGCCCAGTGCTCGAAAAGGTTATAAGAAAGGGAAACGTCAATCCTTTTGGGTGCCTGGCTTTTTTTTTTCTTTCTTTCTTCTTGACAAATATAAATTATCATCGATATCGTATGTACGTGAACTTTGACCGTGAATGTTTCCACAGTAGATAGAGAGAGAGTAAGGGAGCGAATCTAACGACGTTTTCTTCGCCATTGCGATAGTTGGTTGCTGATTCAGTGTATAAGTGTACGTATATACGTTGTATTATGTGTTATTATATAACACCTACTTGGAAACGGGTACGCCGACGTTGGAATCCGCGCCGCCCCGCTCCGCTTTCGCCCAACTTTTCATATCACTGCCCTCTAATATTGATTGGTATTTTCAAACTTATCTAACACGTGCTACCGACAAATTTTCGATAATGCGATTAAAAATCTGACGCTTTTTGTATGTACCAACGAAAATAAACATTTACCTGTATCTGGTTTTGTTAGGTACCAGTACCAGTGTGTTTTCGTGTGGGTAACGTACGTGTAGAGTTAAATTAAGATAAAAGATGTAATTGCCTATGTAGGTACGTGACATAATATTATGATTTTTCTCTCGAGCCAGATAATATTTGGCGATATGTGTCAATAACCCGCCAATAAGATGATTATTGTTGATGGCGAGTTGAGTAATTTTGCTGGTATTTTTGTTCAGTTTGATGTATTGCGTCATTGGTCCGAGATGTCGGTTTATTTAACTTGTATGTATCGCTTTTTCTACGTGGAATTGATTCGATCAAGGTTGATATGATTTTTTTGCCGAACGTGATCATTGTCCGGTGCACATAAATGTTGATGTTTCGTTTATTTAAGGTCTCTGTCTTGTTAAGAGTGAACGAATCGATGTATTTGTTAGAGATAATAGGTGTATCTGTTTTATGACGCGAATAAATCCGTGAATTATGATGAAATTCGATGTAACTACTGATCATCATGGTGCTTTATTGCTTAACGTAGGTTTAAATATTATTTTGAGGCGTTTGAGTCCTTCTAATGCATGGATGTTGATGCCAGCAGGTTAAATCTGATTGATTTGCACCCAGTTGTAATGTCATGATAGAATCCTGCAAATTGATATGTCACACGACTATATTTGGATGAACTTGATTATGAAGGTCATGTCAAGGTCGCATGTAGGGCAAGTGACCTTGAAAATCAGTTTCATCGCAATACGGGTATGCTACATATCGTTTTGAAGGGCTGATTCTCAGCTTTTCAGTGGTATATTTGAATTTTTGTTCAGATTACTTGGTACTGGTTTAGCCTTTCTCAGTTATTTTGATATTGAGTACTCATAGCAGTTACAGCAAACAATAATTTTATATTACTTCACAACACCTTTGAAAATATTTTTTAAAGAATAGAATTTCTTACACGTATCTCTGTTATATCCGTGCGAAACAAACCCTTTACTTTTGTATACACGTGAAACAAGAATTCTTTTTGTGAAAAAAAAAATACATGACGACGAAATCCCTTTTCCCTTTCTTCTTCGTTTTTAATAGCTTATTTTGGATGCTCGAAATACTAACCTTTTGTGTTCTCAAAGACTTTAACAATTCTCTTGATATAAAAAAGGGTGCTATTAATGGAATTGACCGAGAGAAAGAGACTGTCTAGGTGTAGTAACGCTTCGTTTTTTTATAGCCGTCTTTTCTTGTTATTAAAAGGACGACGTTGAATTTTAATTGACTCCTTTTTTTCCTACCAGGAAAGAGAATATTTTCTTATAAGAGGCAAACATATTTACTCGAGGGAGGATGGTCGGCGAAGGAAATTGGAAAATCGTAATCTTCATGTTCTTCAATATGTACGTCTCAAATTGTCTCGTTTTTTGTCGTGAAAACGAGTCATTATCGTCTTTTTACGCTTTCATCACTTGACGAGTTCTTTTTGTCGCATAGGTACCTACATCAGGGGCAAAACTAACTCTTGAAAGAGAACATCGAAGCGTAAATAATAGTCTTAAATTCTAAACGTGTTGTAAGTTTCAACTTTTGAGTAGAACCAAGTTTGATGAAGTTCCTGAAAAGTGTGTGTTGAGAAAGAACAAGAAACTAAATGCTTTGCAGTGCTTGAAGAAAAATATAGTTTTTGCTTCTTGATAATGATAATTTTGCTAGCGTTTGATGAATAGTGCGAGATTTGCTGGAAGGTAATCCATTACCGCACCAGTAATGGCGCGTGACGCAGTGAGACTGGGAGAAGGGTGTAAATCAGTCATCAGCGGTTATGATGCCTGCACAATTGATCTCGCGCATAAACAATATAGATTTTCGGGTATTCGAGTATTGTTGTTGTCGCGTTGGTCTTATTCTCGGCGTGTTCGGTGTTTGCTATGGCTACAGTATGGTTGATTCTTCGTCAATGATCGACTTGACGGCTCAGGCTCGCTTCCCCGTCGTTTTCAACCTGAAACGGGTTTGATAATGAGAAAGAATGATGGCGGGCGACGTGAGGAGACGCGAAAAGAAGACATTCCTAATGGGAAGATTGGCTTCGTCGTGTAGCGGTGGTGTGTACTGTGCACAGGTAGGTTGTGCCGGTGTAATAGTTGGCTAATATCGTTCAATCTGGTTGCCGGAAGATTTACCACTCTGAAGAGATGGCTGAGCTCGGTGTGTAGTGCAGACATTCGTATGGTGCACTGAACGCCGCTCCGCCAGCCGTAGCCGCTTTACCTTGCTCATTTGTTACATTGAAAGTGACCGTATTCTGAAAAAAAAATCGCTCGCAGATCTAGGTTATGGTTATTCAAAATGAAACCCTTACAACATTACGGTTTGTCGAAGCACATTGCGGACTGGAGGGCGGAAGAGGGACGACGTTGTTTATTTATACTCCTTGTTTTCCACCGAACAATGCTCATTCGTTAGGTTGCTGTCGAACCTGCGAAGGGATGTATTCCCGGGCTAGAATTTATTTCTAATTATAGTAGAAAGCGTGAAGTACCTACTAGGTACTCGAAAGTGATTTATATATGCCGTAAAAGGTGTGGTACGTTTTCGCTTTCAAAAGCAACAGGTCGAAAGTGATTTAAAATTCGGCTTCGTCGAGAGAGACCCATTCGTTCGGCGCTTCCAACTAAAAAGGAGCAGCCTTTTGTTGCTGATAGCAGCGCGTTTTGATTGTTTATTCAGCGTATTGTTATTATAGATTACGTCACGTGGTTAATTATCATTGGTTGGGTAAGGGGTCGTCGGGTCTCCTTTTTTTTGTGTGTATCTGTGTGCCGAGTCAATTAGAACTAGGTTTGGTTGTATTTTTTTGTGTTGCTTTGTTACTCGCTAGGTTTACTTTTCTTTTTATATTGAAAGGAAACGCATCCCTGTTTAAAGTAAATATTATGAAAGTAATGGATGCTTCGCCTTCGGTTGAATCGTTGACATGCCGTTCTTTTAGAAAAAAGAAACCTTAAGAATTGGTACGAGTCGTCGATTCATTCATATGCCATGGTTTGGATGGTCTCGGTGTGGTCATGCTGGTTAAAGGGTATAAGATTGTATGAGATTGGGGGTTGAAACTGTGAAAATGGAAACTACACACATCAACATGACATGGTGGCCTGTATAAACCAAATTTCTTCTGAAATAAGGGCTCGCCTATATCGAAGCCAGTAAACCAGGGAAGCTGGATTCCTGCAATTTTGTGGTGTGTTAGCAACATTGATGTACCAAAATTTCAGGAATAGCTTCCCTGGTTTGCTTGTTTGCAGGACACGATGTAGGTGAGCCGTAAGAAGTTCTTAGCACTTGAGTTCGATCTGATGAGATGATGATCTGAATAATGTTCATGAAAACAAACAAGCAATACACACCCAGTGTGTAACGACTTTTCTGCACTGCATAAGTACGTTTGATTGCCCAAAATTAATTCCGACCTGTCGTGCAATAACCTTGCGTTCACTTTGATTGGATGGAAATGCTGAAATTATTCATTTTTTTATTTTTAGACAATCAAATTGCTTTACCATATTTGGTATACAGCTTTGATTATTCTTTCATTCAATTAGTGGCAACACAACTGTCTTTTTTAATTAGTCAACTGTTTGCTGTTCTGTTTGCTCATTTGTTAGTTCTGGTTGCTGGCTTGCTGTATTGCCCTTCTCAGGTCCGGATTCTTGCGTTATTATCTTGTACATTTTGTATTCTCCAAAAGTTCCTACTGCTCCCCGCTGCCCCCTTCAGCCCATTTTGTTATTCTTGTTTCAGAAGTGCCTTTAGCTGTAACATAATCTACAGCCTGATAAGAAATTATGTTCCAAGGATGAGATTACCGAAAGGTGGATCGCATACGCTGCTCGGCTCGCAGAGAAACCTTACAGCTGGCGTACCCTATTTTCTTGCACTTCCTTTTAGAGAACACGACCCTTTTAGGATAGTCTAGATCGAAGGGTGGTTACGCACGTTTGTTGTTTCCGGGTTCGTTGACTTTTTAAATATATGCCAAAAGGTGGCGGCGGCGCAGCGATGGTGTGATAGTGGAGTGATACGATAGCGGGACTGGGATTGCGAAAGGTCGTGGTGCATTTTCAAGAGCATGTGTTCCAGAGAGTACCATAGTGTGTAGCTGCTAACCGGCTATTTCTATTTCTCGAGGGTGTATCCGGAAATTGCGCGGATGCGGAGAGGCAGAGGGCAGCGATGCGATTTTACCGTACGTGGTCGCAGTGAGCCATATACATACACGTATTGTAGTATACTACGATTCGAAAAGAAGAAATGGTGTTAGTAGAATTCGGAAAATCGGCATTAGCGCGAAAACCGGTTTGAGAAAAAAACACGGCGGCGGTACCGGCGTAAACTAAAATCATACCGATGACTTAGCAGTGAGAAGAGAGCCTGAAACGAGTGAAAAAAGTACACACACTAAAAAGGGAAAAAAAAACTCTTCGCGATCGTGTAGTTACGTTGAAACGCCTGGCGAGGGGAGAGTGGTTCAGACAACACGACCAATCCGATCGAGCTACGCCGCGCACTCTATATGAACGACGCGAACGATTCGCACGACGAACGAAAACGCTCACCAGTACAACAAGCGTTCTGTATGTTTACGTTTGTGTTGGTATGTTGTGTGTATGAAGGAACGCGGACGATGTTAGTGCTGTAGCAGTGTGACCAGATTGGGCGTAATTACGCCAATTGGGCGGTTTCAGAAGCTGAGTTGGCGCTGAAAAATCATGTTGGGCGGTTGACCTCAAATTGGGCGGTTTCAGATTTTTTCGTTTTTTTTTTTGTTTTTTTTTCTACATAGTATAGTATGTATAAAAACACCGAAAAC
>FIZU01035989.1:0-11924 GCA_900064475.1 Pseudococcus longispinus
ATGTACATGGGTAGATTTTCTTGGAATACTTATTCTAATTGGCGGGCGCATGTCTGGAGACGTTGAAAATGAAACCGATTAGTTAGAAGAAAAAAACTTCGAATGACACTTGAATTTGCAGTTATATGGAAGAGAACAATTGGTTAGGTCCACGCGCTAAACGTTACCTATGCGAATATACAAAGGTAGATACATAAAAGATTGAACAGCACGAACACGCAGCCAAATTGTGGTACCTCAACTGCATTATAGTATGTTTATTTAAAAACCGGTCTAGAAAACCTGTTAACATTCTAAAACGTCGCATCAAAGGTAACCTAGAATCGGCTGCAAAGAAACTTCCCAACTTTCAACTTGCTCTAGAAGCTTTCCTAATTAACTTTTCAAACTTTTTAGATTTTTCCTGATATTTTGTTGTTCATATCTTTCCACATTTCAAATTTGAGCTTTCTAGCTATGATAGTTTCGCTAATAATTTTAGGTAGTCAGTCAGTCAGTCAGTCAGTAACATCGGGCGATATATATTTAGAAGTCAATGGTTTTAGCCGTTAGCATTAGCCAAAGCAATAAGCTAACCATCCCTGCACAAAAGATGGTCGAAGCTATTGGCCAGATTGGCCACCAGATGTCACCCACTCCGAATTGTCACTATCCAGTTTTGTTTTGTTAGTTAACATCCATGAAGAAAAAAATTAGTGTTGCACAACAACCGGATATCGGATATTCGGTTAAAATAATCGTTTGCCAACGGTTAACCGGATTGTAACCGGTTATTGAATTATTGATTTGTGATTGGACAATTAAATGATAAAATCGATTGATCAAAAAATTTGTTGACTTTTCATTTCGAAATTTGTATCAAAAAAAAATCACAAAACAATGCATCCGGTTAGCATCCGGTTATTCGGTTGTGGATATAACCGGATGAAATAATCGGATTTCATCCGGATGATCCGATTGTTATGCAACGCTAAAAAAAATGAAAGATAATGATAAATTGATAACGAAACTCGTATGTCTCTCATCATAATTCTAGCGTATTGAGTAATTAAAGTTAAAATTAAATAAAGTGGTAATTTAAAAAAAAAACTAAGAAGTACCATTTCTGATTTAGGTGATCCAGGTTTAGATTAAAAAATGTCGACCAATAGTGGTACGTAGTTTTTGTTTTTAAACCTAAGTCAAGCATTATCAAAATAATTACATTGTGCCTATACTTGATTTAGTTTCAGAAGATTCGTTTTACTCCGCCGTGGACGAAGTGCAGAGAATTTTACCTGATTTTATTCTTCCGTTACCTGACAAGAATGTTTTACAGAAGTTCTGGTCGCAAGAATTCAAAGTCTTAGGAACAAAATTTGAAGATTTTCTGGATAGTACGTATTTCATTAATAAGATGCGGTTCATTTCAGTGTGCATAAACAATGGAACGAAAATATACTTTGTTCCTCCGGGCTGTTCGAAGTCGGTCACGTGTCATTACTTGAAATATTTTTTCGACAAATCTACTTCGGAAATGATTAAATCGAAGCTCACAACGTTACTGAAAGATGTGGGCTGCGCAAATGAATTGCCTCACCTCGGGCAATATAATGTTATTCATGTAGATATGAAAATGTTTCGTACTGATGACATATATTCATGTACAACATTTTCAGAGCGCCTTTGGCTAATTTTAAGCGCTAACATATTACAATCGTATCCGTTTCTCGAAATAGATAAACTCCCGAGTTCAGGCAATTTAGAACATTTTATGATCCAGGCCGCTCGTATGATCAAATGTAAAACCGGTTCAAAATGTGTAATCATTATCGATAATGTGGAGATTCCAGTGAACTGGATGATATCAAAATCATGTAAATTGAACTCAGAAGAGAAGCGTAAAATTGCGAAACAATATTTATACGTATTACATTACTTATTTGCGGATCATCAAAAAGGAAAAAATTCGTATATATTTTTATCTGTTATGTTTGGAATTCATGAGATGTACGGGTTCCGATCTTTGGATATTATGAAATCCGATGGATGTTTGAACGTAGAAAATGAAGAGATGGCGCAGCACTTTTTATTTACCAATAGTAATCTTGAACAGCTGCTTTCAAGCTATCCAGAAACATCATTGAATAAGGAAAAACTGGAATCACTTTACGGAGGTTTGCTTGGCAAATTTTTTACACCTAGTTCTGTTATACTGAGCTTACACGTCTTCGACAACGCTCATTTGTTTCGTTCTTGGAGAATAAGTTCCGATATTATGATTAACGCTAATGGCTATCTACTCACTACTTTGGCTTACTTCTTGAGCCCTGCTTCGGCGAATAATGTTGAACGTCCTGATTGGGGTGGCTCTTACGAGCAAGTATTGAATAACAGATCAATTGCCTTTGCGCACTTCATTCGCGCGGGTATATTGACATTCGAAAAATTGAATAATAATACATACCGTTTGAAGGTACCGAATTATGAGATTAAAAACCTAATTGCAGGTTATTTGGAAAGAGAGATTAGTATTGAACGTCATTTGTCCGAATTAGATGATATAGAACGTGCTTTGTTAAATGCTGATGCCTATTTATTCGAAACAAATATAAACTCCCTGCTGGAATCATGGAGTCTTAATGAATTCACGAGAGAACGAGACTACCATGGCGTTTTACACGCATTTATACTTTGTGCCTCCGGCAAGAAATTTCATTTCTCAAAATCTGAACAGGAAGGTAGAGGTAACAGGGTGACCGGAAAGAGTGGGTACTATGATCTCCGGTTCGGAAGCAGAGATAAAACGATTTTGTACATGTGCGAAATCAAACTATATAAGAGAAAACGCGGAGCAAAAGATGAATCAGAAGATGAATTAAAAAAGATAATATCAAAAATAAAAGAATCTGCTTTCACTCAAATTATTACTCGCGGATATTCTTCGATCAAAGACGTCCAGAAATATAAAAAAGTCGTTCATATGGCTATCGTAGGTCATAACAAACGAATTTTTGTGTCTGTTCAAGAATCTTCAAACATAATACTAGCACAAGGAGTGTAAAACCGATCATTTTCAGCTTTATTTCTATTTTCTTATGTAGTTTAAAATTAAGAGTGAGATGTATAATTATTTTCTTAACGTTATATTGTTAAGATGAATAAATTAATATCTTATCGTGTAATAATGATGCATTTCCGACATAAAAATTAAAAAAAAATTAAAAACATCCCTTTTCGTAAGAATTTATCTATTGGAATTCTTTGTATTTCTGTGATTTTTTAATTTTATTCATATTATCATAAGAGAAATTCCTATTTTTTAATATTCTAGAATGTACGAAAAAAATTCAAAATTCTGCTCTAGCGTTTTCATTATTATTTATTTGTATTAGATTTTATATCATTAGCTGAAATTATTTTTCTCAACTTATTAAATACGAGTAGGTATAGTTGATTTTATAATTACCAATTTTTTGTAGCGTTTAAATTTTCATTATTTTGATGATTTTAATAATTCTTTAATG
This sequence comes from Pseudococcus longispinus, assembly GCA_900064475.1. NCBI lineage: Eukaryota > Metazoa > Arthropoda > Insecta > Hemiptera > Pseudococcidae > Pseudococcus > Pseudococcus longispinus. Next base: position 3,507 of record FIZU01035989.1, read on the forward strand.
TTACGATAACTCGACCATGTGATAGTTGAATAGAAAGGGCCTGAAAATTCTAGCGTCAACATTTTGTATGTAGAACTTATGCATCATTTTCCATTTTGTTCATTATTTAAAAATGAAATCGTTGTTCATTTTCTATTTTTTTGTTTAATTATAATCACCAATCAATTATTAATAAATATAATTTCAAACTCGGGTTTTCTACTTGATATTTATGTTTGGCAAAATTTTCAACTTAGTTTCGTCTTTCATTAATTCGCCTGTGTTTTTTTCGCCGGATTTTAATAGAATTTTATAACCCAGGCGAGTAGTTAACATATGTAGGTCAATTACGTTTGAATCGTTGTTTCAACTTCTAAAATAGCTATAAAATTGAAAATTATTATCGAACGAATGAAATGCGATTTGGTAAGTAGCCTGTTTGAGATTCGAATAAAGTTTTCTTCATCTTGAAATGTTTCTTCGAATATTTAAAATTAAATTTATAAATATTGGTGAGATAATTGGGGTAAAATGGCTGCATTCATTTGGTACCATTTCGAGTTCGCTTGCTGCTGTTCTGACAGTAAATTATTCAGGAGGTAGATTGATTATTCGATAAATGGGGTGAATTTGAATTGTTTAATTGAATTATTTTATCAAATATTATATTTTCAGAAAATGTTTCACTCTCAAGAATGTGAGAAAAACAAAATTGTGGCATTTCTTCATACAAAATTCAGAATGTTTGCGGTACGATAATTTGATTTTTATTTGATAATTTTTTCTGTTTCGTAATAAAAAAATATTTTGAAAGTTTCAGAATTGATGGAAGAAGCCAAAGCTAAGCTTGAATTCCTGAAATTGAGGATCTTTGTTCTAGCTTATGAAGTAAACGAGTAAGTAGATACTTGCCCAGGTGCAGGTATGGACCTTTAATAAATCAACTTTACGATATTTTTCATAATTTTCAATTTCATTTTTCAGATATCACGATGCCATCAAATGTGCGTACATGAAGGAGGTGATCTGGCAACTTAATTTGTGTTGGTTAGTACATTTTGAATTGTATTCTTAGATTTTTGGATTTATTCATTTCGGATTCGAATTTAGAAATTGAAGCATTTTTTAATTTTCAACATTAATTTAGGAACAAATGTGATTTTCAAAATATTTTTTCTTGCTAATACAAATTTAACCGGTAAAAGAAAGAAATCATTTTAAGTAAAACGGTGCTGAGATAGGTAATCAATCTATTGGCATAATTTGAAAATATAATCTTTATTCGTTTACACTTAATTACAAATTTTAATCTAGACTCTAGAGTGTTGTTGTTTTTTCTAAGTTTAAAATGTCACCCAACTTTAACATTCAACATGGAATATTATAAGTAGGTATCTACATATATCTACGTACCTATCCATCAATACTTAAGCATAATGAAATGCAATGTTAATGATTATTTAATTCATCTGGATCACGTATTAAAATGGTGTGTGTTCTACACCGAATTGGAAAATCGCTGTGTGTTCATATTTTTCTCCTGGTCTCAGAATTGAATTTGGGAATGAATCCTGAAAAAAATGTGAAAATTAGTTTAAATGATGTAGGCACTACTACATAAAAGCCTCCTTTTTTTTACAGAATATACATAGAACGTCAAGTAAAGGAAGACAACAAGGAGTCGAAGATGGAAGAAGAAGAAGAATCGCTTTTTTAAAAAAGAAAGCTTTTGCATCCAAACAGGGAAGAATACAGTGGTTTCCTTGGATGACTGTCTGGCTACGCTACTGTGGAAGTGTGGACCCCACAAATGCACACCTAACCTGTCATACGTATTTTAAAACCCCCTCCTCACTCATTTTGAATCTTGGCCCCCTCCTTGAAGAAATCGTGGCTACGCCACTTAGCCCAGTAAAATTAGACTAAAAAAATGGTGCAAATTGCATTTTGTGTTATCAAAAATTTTTTTGTTTTAAAATGTTCCTTTCGACGTCCTGATTAACCACTAAAAAGTCCCCGAACCTCACCCCTCGGGAAGTCCCCCAATTGTGGACCCAAAGAGACCCCCTCGCGGTTTTTTGCCCGTAACTCTGTAAATATGCGTGAAAATGACAAAATGGACATGACTAAAATTGAAGTATATAAAATTTGCAACAAAAAAGGTTATATTCATTTTTTTCGAAAAGTGAAGGGGTGGCGCAAAAACACGAGTTAACAGGGGGAAAACATTTAAAATGTCCCCCTCCCGTTTCGCGAATAAGTTATAATGGTGAGGTTCGGGGACTTTTTAGTTTTTAGTGGTTAATCAATAATCAGGACGTCGAAAGAAACATTTTAAAACAGAAACTCCCCGTAGTTTTGAAATCAAAAAATTATTTTATTAAGATTTTAGAACTTCTAAAAAGGCAACACTGCAACACAACAACAAACATGGCTGCGATGTTTATGTTTACACTCGTACAGATTGAAGAATTGAAGATTTTTCTATTGAATTTTGATTGATTTCATGATAATTCGGCTAATTGTTATTATCTTCTATCGATTGTAGTCATGTTTATTCGTTCCTTTGATCTTTTTAGTGCTTTTGTACTTATATTTTCGTAGTCAAACGGCCGTTTCGTGGGTTGTTGTCGAAGCGTTGAATGTTTTCTTGTTCGTTTATAATTCGCGTTAATTCGTCACTTTACTTACAATATTCAAGCTATTTGGATGTTTCTGTGTTTCTAAACAGAAAGCCGCATGTTTTCCAAATTTCGATCCTTTTTTTCCGGTACCATCTTTGAGAGTGTTTGCAGTGTAAAATTGGACGCCAGGTTGATCAGTAAATAATTCAAGGTATCTGCCGGATTTCGGTTCTAAAACCCTGTAATAATATATTAAATCAATTTAATTCCTTGATTTTTCTCATTATCGTTCAGATGTGTATCGTCAAGAACGTTTGCAGCTCTTTAGCACGACGAATACACAATTTTGATTGAAGATACTGAAACCTTGATACAAGGATGACAGTGTTATTTGCGGTCGTAGGTAATATTGTAAATAACACATTCTCATTTGTACTAGTGGAATGTAGAATTGCAATTAGAAGTTGATAATTTGAAAATTTGTAACCTGGCAGCAAATGTAGGTGTACTCTTCTCGGCGTTGAACTTGTTCAAGCAATAATTCAAATCAAATCCGATCCCTGGTACGCTGTGACCGTGAGCTGGTGTGCTATGAATAGCTTTACCAAGATTTTGTGGTGTCCTTAAATCAAAGTTCGTTCCGCCGACGTTTTGAAATGGTCCTGAAAATATGAAAGCTCTTCGTGTTGGTAAACTTTGTGATATTGTGTAAGTGTAGTTTTTTTATTGTGATAAAATTACCTGTCGGTATATTTTTTTCATCCATTATGCAAAATTTATCCGCGTTTATGGTTATTATATGGTTGTAAATACCCTCTGAGCCAGTACCCTGAAACGAATGATTAATTATTGTTGTGTTTGTCATTTGTAGTGTTGTTTCGATCATTCTAATTCAGTGGAAACCTCAATCCAAATGTACCAAGGTGATATTAGGTGAGTTTTTGTTTATTGAATTTACCGAATGATGTTATACTTACATGTCCAGCTAAGTTGAAGTACGAATGATTGGTTAAATTGACCACCGTTGAACCATTGCTGACCGCTTCGTAAAATATAGTCAACGTGTTTTCTTTCAACTCGTACGTAACAGTTGCTAACAGATCTGCTGGAAATCCTTCTTCTCCATCAGGGCTCAAATAAGTGAAAATAACTTTGTCGTTTTGTACGTAACTGTTCCAATTTACCTAATTGAAAAATTCGGATGGGTAATTGATTAATAAAGCAGGATACAGTTTTCCTCAAGGTTTTTGTAATTGTTTTAGAAATTATCACCATGTCGAATCCAATGAAACCCCCGTGTAGTTGATGGTTATTTTCCACATTTTTAGTTAAATTGTACGTTTGACCATCCAGCTTGAAACAACCTCCGGTGATTCGATTTGCATATCTTCCACAGATCGCTCCAAAGTAAGGATTTGTATCGTGATCGCTTTTGTAACCTGTAAAGCACATGAAAAGATATAGGTACACGTAATTGTGTATTACACCACATGTAGAAGAATCACTGTATGTTGCTGCTTGCCTGCAGGTGTTTCGAGGTGCGATAAAATATTTTCGAAAAAATTGATTCCAAAGATGAGTTATTTTGATCAAGCTTGATTTTTATATTTTATAAAAAAAAATTATCAAAAATTTAAAATTAAATCTTTTTTAAACAGGATACTATTATGTATCTAATATCATTACAAACTGTGTAACTGGCAGACTGGCACGTATAATATTTTAATTTTTCAATTTTACTCGCATGTTCAGTGATAAAAAAAGAACAAATATTGAAATTTCACGATTTTGTGGTAATTACAGATTTTCATTTCATCATTTATCATGTTTCAATTAATGTTCCTAAAAATGAATTTCTTAATTTTAATCAAAAATTTTGAAAACGATGTTATGATTTTGATTTGGGGAACGATTTTGTCCATTTGTCATTTCTGATTTTGGGCACCAAATGATCTATAAAATTTAAACATTTTCGTATTTCTATTAAATGAAAAACAAAATGAATAGATTAAAAGGATTTTTAATCAACTTCAACTAAAAATTTGCACTGGAAATCAGCTCTGAACGTCAAACAGTTTTCCAATCATCTAAAAGATAACGATTGATAGACCGAAATAAAAATAATGTGGCCAAAAAATAGTATAGGTATTTAAATAAAAATTAAATTTTATTCAAGATAATGAAGAATTATTTTCATAATTTTTGAAAATCATGTAAATCATTTTATAAATAGAAATTGAATGAATAAAACTCGAGTAAGAAAATTATGATTCGGTGAAATGTGAAAACCACTTTTTAATTTAAAAAAAAAATTTATTTGAACCTTTTTTTGACCACCAGCAACAGTGTACCTACTACTAAACCTACTTACTACCTACTAGTGTGGTCGTTATTTTCAAAATTTTCGAGATTTTTTTGAGCCCCCCCTCCCCCGTCAGTTGGTTATATCCCTATTTTTTATTTTTTCTCCGACTGAATTTTAAGTGGTGCTGCAAGGCCCCTCTTTTTAAAAAAAATTAAAAATGTAAAAAATGCAATTTTTTTAATTTTTCAAAAATTTTAAGCAAAATGGTTGCAACATAGGTACTTTTACCCATCAATACTATTTTCGGCCTGTTTTTAGGGGGCATTGAAAAATTACAATTTTCTGTATTTTTCATATTTTTCAAAACACATCTAAAAAATTTCAAAGAAACCATTCAAATGCTTAATTGGTGAAATATCACAAAAATTGCTCATACTTCCCCGAAACATATTCAAAAATTTGTAAAAAAAAAAACATTAAAAATTTCGTGAAAATCGATAAAAATGTTGTAAAAGTAGTTAAAACATGACAAAAAATTGACACAACATCGAAAAAATGATCAAAATTGCATAAAAACCATCGAAAATATTTTAAAAATTGTTCAAATATCACAAAAAATTTCAAAATTGTTGAAAATATCATGAAAATCATTATAAGTTATATTTCAAAACGTTGCAAAAACGATTAAAATACCTATGGAAAAAAATCGACGAAATATCAAAAAATTTGTCCAAATTTCCCTCTCGAAAAAATGATCAAAATTGGATAAAAACCATAGAAAATATTCATACAAAAAAGTCTGACAAAACGTGTCAAAGTCAATGGAAATCTGAAAAAAAATTTTAAGTTCTAAAAAGTTCGACATAATGTCTAAAAATCAATGGAAATCTGAAAATTTTTCCAAGTCCATAAAAGTCTGACATTATGTCTAAAAGACAGCTTGACGAAATTTCGTCACATTTTCCGCGAGATTATCCATAGGCAATAGCCACATTTACTCGCGTAAAGTGACCCAAATGTGACCGGTCACAAAACGGTCAGATGGCGCGACTGACGCAAACGTAGGAGATGGTCTCGTTGCTATACCTATAGTTATTAATTAGGCTATTTTTCTTTATTGAAGTTTAATAATTATTATTATTTACCGTCTAAATTGTCAAATCCCAACACCACATCATCCATTTTACCAGTTTTATCTTTGGTTTGTATACTGGTAATGGTAGCTCCATAGCTTATCACTTGTACGATGACATTTGCAGTTTGTAACGTATAACGAACTACCGGTTCGATTTTATTGGTTTTATAGTTTAAAGTTTCGCCGAACAAATCTTCCGATATTTTAATTACGTTTTCGGTTGCCATATTAAGACAATGATTAACACGTTTGTAACACAACAGAACACGAGCTTCTCAAATACTAACTAATTGTACCTAACTTGAGAATTGAAGAAACCTAGTCTAACCTTTGCATCTTCTGTAGTGGTGGGAGATTAATTATCTAAATCAATAAGAGCGTTTGTGGAAAATTTTCGTCTAATTGAGTATAAACACTTGTCGAAACAATAAAATTCTAAAAAATAAGTTCAGCAGGAGTAAAAACTGAACAAATTTATTATTATTATTATTATTATTATTATTATTTGCCTAACATCACAACTGAATGCACTAGATCATATTTAAAATATGCAAAAAACTTAAAATCATATCTATCGTCTAAATAATCCAACGAAATTTTCAGTTTTAAAAAGGTTCAGTCAACGGTTGTAGGTATAAGGTATGAGTACCTACCAATTAGAAATATGATTAGCTGTAAGTACAATAAATATTCAATTCCTAAAAACAATCTTGAAATAATGAAAAATACTATAACTGCGAGTATTCTTTTTAGAAGATAGGTCCTGATACATAGGTATGGTAGTAATATTGTAGGTAGGTACTTCAATGTTCCATAGTAACTCCCGTTTCGGACTTGTTCAATGATTTGTTAAGTTTTCAGGGTCGCTGATCTCAAATATCAACTCAGTTTTTCATTTCCATCTCACCGCGTCCCAAAATCCCCCACAAGACCCTAAAATTTTGTAAAAAAACCGGTGTTGGGGCACATTTTGGGACACAGTGGGGGTGAAAATGAAAAACTGAGTCGACATTTGAGATCAGCGACCATGAAAACCTAACAAATCATATGCGACATGATTTTTTTATTTTTTTTCGAAATTCGGGGGTTCGGTGTGGGGAACTGGGGGGTCGGATCAAAAAACTAAGTTGATATTCGTGACCAGCGCCATTAAAAACATAACTAACGATATGTCACACGACCAGAATTTTTTTTGTTGAAATTTGACCAAAATTTGTGGCTCTCGAACCCCGCAGGACATTGGGATCCCACGATGAAACATCATTAGTTGTAAGTAGCATAAAAAAATGTATCACCTTGAATTTTTCAAATTTTTAAATGGTGGCTTAAAGGAGTGATAAATTTTTGAAAATTGAGCTTTTTGAAAAAAACTTAAACTTCGAACTTATAAAATTTTTTGTTCGTGAGTTTTCATCTACTTTTAACGCTCTTTAAAACTGCGTAAATTGATTTACTCTCAGTCTAACGGCTTTCGATTTATAGGGCTCCAAAGTTGGGTACCTCAGCACGAAATCGCCATTGTATGTAAACTTCAAAGCCCCATTTCCCAGCCCCTTGAGGGGTGGGGGCGAAACAATGGTAGTTCTCTTACCTATCCTATGGATATATCTTGTAAAAAGTTTTTGAACAAAATCGGAGGGGGTGATTACATTTCTCCGTCACATTGACATGGAATGACCCTGCTATTATAAATTCAACAGATTAAAAAAAAACTCCATTCAAAAGAAATTGAGTAATTATGTAAAACATGTTGAGATGGTAATCATTTTATTGGCATAACTTCAAACTAATTATAATTTTTATTCATTTATACTTAGAAATTTTAATCTAGAGTATTGTTTTTTTATTTTCAACTATGAAACAATATTGATAATTATGCAGTTTATTTTGTTCGCGTAGGTTAATGGTGTTTATTCCACGCCGAATACGTAAATTGCCTTGTGTTCGTATTTTTCTCCTGGTCTCAGAGTCGAACTTGGGAATGAATTCTGAAAAAAGAAGTTAGAAGAGTTCATACTTGGTTTAAATGAAATATATCTACACCCAGTTATGCAAGCTTAGCTTTGAATAGGTCACAATGAGGTATTTCTAATTCATAACATTCAGTTCATTTTTATACCCATACCCACCAAATCATTCTAGGTAAATGATGAAACTGAAAAAAGAAAGGGACCCTGGCACCTGCGAATTTGTTGGATAAAAAATTTTGTAGTGTTGCACAACAACCGGATATCGGATATTCGGTTAAAATAATCGTTTGCCAACGGTTAACCGGATTGTAACCGGTTATTGAATTATTGATTTGTGATTGGACAATTAAATGATAAAATCGATTGATCAAAAAATTTGTTGACTTTTCATTTCGAAATTTGTAT
>FIZU01035991.1:0-23861 GCA_900064475.1 Pseudococcus longispinus
TCGGTCTGATTTTGGCCAAACCTCAAAACATGCAAAAAGAAGGCGAAAATTGTCAGAATATGCTGAAATATGCACTTTTCACTTCAAAATATGCAAAATATGCAAAATGAAATTGGGCTTATTCGTCAGGAAATTTCATGAATTGTGTAGATCCTTGAAATATTCACTTTTTCTTCACCGTAGACAAATATGCAAATTTCATAAAATTCGAAGCTCTATATATTATTGAATCAAAGGCATCGTTGTCCATGGTTGGATTTGGTGATAAAAATCCGATCAAATTTTAGTTTAACTGTTGTTCATGAAACCTGATCTCGAATTTTAAACTAGAATAAATCAAATTAGGCCTATTCGTTATTTTGTGTGATCTGTGACGGCCCATTCAATCTGCCTTAGCTCGTTGGACAGATTTGGTAGTGTCACATGAATTTGTGCCCAAAATTAATATTATGGTACTTTTCAGGAATTTTTGATACATTTTCGTGAAAAAAAAAAATGCCAAAACGTCAATTTTGAAACAAATTCATATCATACTGGTACTGCATCCAGAGTATTAAATTTGTATACAGGGAAGAAGGTAAAAATTGCTGTACCTATAGACTTACTGCTCATTCTAGATCAAAGGAGAGTGGTTTCAGAATATCATATCTTTATCAAAGACATCTCCATTCTTTTTATACCCCAATTACTGATATTTTCACCCTACAAAATTCAAAACAAAAACAATTTTACGAATTGATAGTCTCTAAATTCGATCAAAAAACCATCGAAGCAATCCCCTGTCTTTTTCTTTTACCATCTTGCATAACAATAGGTTATTTCAGTAGCTCTCATTCCCGATTACGACTATAATAATAGTGAAAATAACTTTATTAACTTTTTCAATTTTAATTTTAAACCATCGAACGAAACAAAACACCCAGAAATGACTAGACGGAGCTACCTATATCTAAAACTTCGCATATAAACCATCTTTTGTTTTTTTTTTCATTCTCAAGTTCATTTTAAAACTAATCATAGCTGACAGTATTTATGTACGAAGAATTTATGATGAATTAGCACGCCCACCGTTGTCGCAGCGTTGACATCATTAATAAGCTAATAGGTTCATTTTTAATAACAAGCATGTCCGCGTGTATCATGTTATTACCCTATGCGCTGCTGGGCAATGAAAATTAGTCGACTTTTTCCAAGTATTAAACTCGCATATTGTTCTGGAGGATATCACGATGAACACGGTCAACACCTTTAAGAGGTGTTGTTTTTTTTCAACATCGAAATCGATCTATGACATAATTTAATTCAATTTGAACCGTACCAGATATTAGAACAGAATGGTAACCGCATCGTGCTGTAGGGATGTGTAACGCTTATATGGTATGAGCTTGTAAGCCACAAAAATCTAAATTGCAAACGAAACCGAACCGGGGAAGAAACTAGTTTAAATTTTAATAGCTTCTAAAATCGAAACTTGTACGCAATTAACCTCGGTCAATTTTCTTTTCAATTTATCTTTCGGTAGGTAGAGAAGAATATCTGGTCGACGGTCGTATAGGTGTATACGTGACGGCACTGACTTAAATCTTGGCTACGTATAACATTATTATAAAACAACAGCTTCCATTTAGTAGTGCCTTCTTTCGTCCACATATGGAAGAAGTATTTACGCCTAGAAATATAATAACAGCTGCATTGAAATAAGAAAACGCGTATAGGTAGTTTGATCCAGGTAAGTTTTTAAAATACAGTATACGATCAGTGATTACAAAACTGTACCTGGACTCGGTCAGTTTACCGAATCGTAAAGCTACTCGAGTTATACCTGTACAAAGTAGTTGGTCCAGAAAATTCTCAAAATTGAACCCTTCTCGAATATTGTAGAAAAATAGGTAAAATGTTGAGAAAATACCAAACCGTTGAGGAAAGCGTAAGCGAATTTCGCAGGTAATAAAAATCGGTAAAAATATCGTAAAAGTGGTAAAAAAAAATCACGGAAATCGTCAAAAATGTTTTTGAAATTGTCATAAAAGATCATGGAAATACATGAAAACTTCGTTAAAATTTCTCGAATTTTCATTAAAAATCAGTAAACTAATTTCTCGAAGAAATCAAAAAAATCATATTCCTAAAAATCGTTGGAAAATGTTGTAAAAGCGGTTAAAATGTCACAAAAAACGCTGCTATATTTACAAATTTTCATAAAAATCAACAAAAAAAATACAGTCAAAATGATAAAAATTCGTGGATATTTAGGAAAATGTTGCGAATGTTCTTGCAATATTTTAACTGATTTTTGTGAAAATTTCGACCGCTATAGCAACATTTTCGACGATTTTGATGATTTTATGAAATTTTTAACAATTTGTATCACATTTTCGATAATTCTCATGATTTTCTGACCATTTCTGATATTTTTTTTACCGAATTTTATGACAATTTCAACAACTATTACGAAATTTTCTACGATTTTCATGATTTTATGACTCTTTGCATAATATTTTTACTGAATTTCGTTAACATTTTTGGCATATTTTAAATAATTTTACGAAAATTTCAACAATTTAGTTATTTTTTAAACCAATAATTTTAATAGAGTTCAGAAGGTCGAAAAAATAGTGATAATAATGACTAACTCGAAATTATAAGTTGACTATTTCTGTGCTCTTCAGTTCGAAATCTGACTCTTAAATATCTTTTTTTGCAAAAATTCTCTTTCGCTTCACTATGTTTCATTCATTTTCCTTTTTTTGTGCAAAATGGGATTTCTCAAAAATTGAAATGGGTTGAGGTTTCTTGAATCAATCTTTTTCGCGATTATCCTCCCTCTTGCCCGTCTGAGTTTTGACTAGTGACGTGATTGAATCTACTAATTTCAAAAATTATGAGTTATTACTTAAAATATCATGAAAGTTCTCGAAATGTTTTAAAAACTTCAATTCATGTTGATTAAAATTAGTCAAAATATCTCAAAATTTCTTAGAATGTCATTGAAATTATTTACATTAGATTAAGTCGATGAAATATCATCAGAAGTTTCGGAAACATTAGAAAAATGGTTCAAAACTTCATGAAAATCGTTCAAAATGGAATAAAGATTTGTTTAATATGAATTAAAAGGGAATTTATAATCTTTGAAGTATCGCAGCCCCTTCAATTTTGAGAATAGACTACATTTGTCTATGAAAATTTGTGTTACTCCCAATTAGTGACGTATTTAAGGAAGGTTCAAGGTGTCTCGATCCCCATTTACGACTGAAATGTTGGAAAAAATTATCAAATTTATGCATTTGAATGCATTTTTTTTGCAAAAGTGCTTGTCCCAATTTCGCTTCGATTCAATACGTTTCTTTATTTTGAAAAAATAATGGCTATTTCTTTTATTTTTACAAAAAATTACATTTTTCTTTACCAATCTCCCTCTTCTTCCTTGAGAGACTGGAGAGGGGGCAAACGGGGTCTTCTGCCTTGGGCCCGAACGTTCAGAACTTCGGAAAAAATGATGAAAAAAAATTTTTTTCTGAAAAAATTTTCGCGCTTATTTCGCTCGGGCTTTAAAACTTTACTTCTTTTTAAAAAATACAGATATTTTTGGGAATTTTTACATAAAATGACTTTTTTTCCTAGTCAATCCTCTCCCCTCTTCAATGACTGTCTGATTTTGTCCCAGACCCAAATTTTCTCTCCACGGTCCTGCCATTCAGCAACGCTACTGCTATCAGCAAGTACTATCATCATCTGTCTTCTTTCCAATCAAAAATGAAACACCCTAATATTAATCTTTCGAACAAGATGAATATATTCGCAGAATTTTACACGATCTATTTTATGGGTAATCAAACAGCTCATTAGCTAAGAACAAAGATTCAAGTATGACTCGATCTTATTACGTAAAAAAATACGTAGGTACGAAGGTAAAAAAAAATCACGAATATAAAATCACGCATTCTTCGGGGGCCTGGGGGCAATACCGCAGCATTTTATAACTTCCACAGAAGTTAGGAAGCGGCTTTATAATTAACAATAGGATATTAAATTATTTTAAATAGACTCGTATAAGAGAAAATCGTTGACAGCAGGTTGAATATGTTTGGCTATTGTTTTATGGACGCGGATAAATTATTATTTAATCGATTGTTTCCTTTCGTTTCTCTCGTGCATAATCTTTTTCATCTTTTTACCGCTCTTCGTAAAGTTATTTAATACTCGTCGATACTTTACGCAATTAAATTTCCTAAGAATGGCTACTTTTTTCTAAAAATAAAAAAATTACCTACATAATTGAACGAGAAATACCACACCACACCGTTTCTACAAGTACCTACTTGTAGATGAATATAATAGGTACGAGTAGATTAGGTATAGGTATAATGTCTACGTATAAACATGGTTGCAGAGAAAAGTAGAAAAATCCTCGGCCGAATGGGTCATTAGGGAAATGCTGGTAGTTGCGAAATGTTGCAGAACAAAGTACCTACCATCTATGTAAAGCTGGTAAGCAAAGACAAAATCAAGTTAGCCGGACTACAAGGGTTAATTTTAACTGGTCATTTTGCTCAAACTGACCGCATATCATGTACAAGATGGATCCACTAGGTGCACGAACGAACGAGATTTCATTTTACACGCACTTCATTGTAAATCCTACAGGATTTCTGTTGATGAGCGGAGCTTGTGCATGTAGTATGAGGCTATGAGGTTGAACCAGAACGCAGAGCCTTTAAATAATTATTCAAAAGTCGCAACTCTTTTTAACTGGGGAGCATAATTTATACACGAAACAAAGTATCGATAACTTGGAGCAGGAGCCAGGGTCGAGATTTTGATTAAAATGAAAATGCATCGCCGTCGGCCTCGGGGCACATCCAACTCCACATCGTACTCCCATTACTACATTTCAAATGACCCAAGAACAATACTATCAGTAGAAAATCAAAAATACTGAATTAATTTTTCTTAATTCGGCTTCGATAATTAAATTCAACAGAATGGTAAAGGTAACTCGCGTAGATGATTTGGCTGCAGGCTGAAATGCATCGTACACGTACGTACGTGTTTAGAAACCACTGTTTGACTAATGTTTAACCGCTCTTTATACTACCCTGGGCTATATACGAGGTAACTAATTACAGAGAAGCAGTCTCCACTGCGAGTCTTGTAAAGAAAAACGCATTAACTTCAACCTGCACCACACTTTGGAAAAAAATACGAGTACGCCCGGCTACCTACTATTTTTCTATACCATCATGTACCTCGCAGATGTTCCTCTTTGGTTTATCTTTACTCATCACCAAGCGTGCGCGGCGAGCGGCGATATGCACAGCCTTGGCGCCATCAGCGTTTTTCTTTTACTATTTTTTTTCTTATTCCTCCGCAGCTAGATATACCTACATTTATACGTGTGTGTAGGCATAGGTATCGGTATTACTAACCGCAAACGATCCGTGATCCATTTTCCAACAGTAAACTTTGATGCATTGCGTTCGCCAATCTTCCAGATGTACACCATAACGAGACGACATGACATACGACCTAGCATGTTGAAAGTTTCGAGGCTTTTGTAGCCAAATGGAGCGAAAGGTGTTCGATGGGATGGCTTGAGGGAAAATGGCTGAGAAGGTAGAAGTGATCAAATAAAAATAACTTACCAATTTTTATGAAAAAAATCGAATAAATTGACTTCTTCGCTAAACTAGCTAGATGCGTGGCGAAAATAAATTATACGGATGGATGAAGGCGAAGCCGAAGGCAGTGGCGTAGGTAGTCAGAATTTTTTTGAAGAGGGAAACTACAGTGGCAATCATGTGATCAAAAATTAATAGTTTCATGGAAGAAAGGCGGAAAATGGCATAGTTTTCAACAATACATGGAATATTTTACACACAAAAAAAGAAGCCTTTGCAATCATATACGAGAAACAAAAAATAACAGTTTTGGAATATTATTACGAAGAATTTTCAATTTCTGAGCCCCCTGGAGCCAGAATTTTCGCTTGGAGGTGGAGGCTCAAAAATTCCCAGAGGTAAGAGGCGGAAGTGTTCAAGAATTTCTAGAAGTAGGAGGGGAGATAAAGGTACTAGAACTCCCCTCCGCGGTTCCTGGAAAATTGTGTAAAAATTTCTTAAATTTTCACAACTTTCTAAAAGATAAAAAATTATTATCGAAAAATAATGAAAATTGTCGAAAATATTGTTAAAATTGTGAAAATGTTGACAAAAATCAATAAAAATATTGAAAATTTTCAATATTTTTAAATCTCGTAAAAACAGCAAAAATTTTCACATTTTTCAAAAGTTTCAAATTTTACATTATTTTTACTGATTTTTATAAAAATTTATGAATATTACAACGTTTTTTATTGCATTTCAAGTGCTTTTAAAACATTTTTAAACAATTTTTAGGCGTATTTTTCACAATTTTTACGAGATTTTCAATACTTTGCCGATTTTTTTGATTTTATTAACGAAGTTTTCATTGATTTTTGTGAAAATCGTCAAAATTTTAACGATACTTCCTGCTTCAAGTTTTCAATATTTTTTAAAAGTACAGAATAGAGTAACTTTACATTAAAACGAAAAAAAAAACAATTTTTCAAAAATTTGATTTGGAATTTCTTTTTAATTTTTTTATTAAATTTGTTTAACTTGAAATTCATGAAGAAATAAACAAAAAGTAGCCAACGATAAAAAATATAATCAGTTACTATACCTTTTATTACCTTTTTCTATTAATCAATAAAGACTTTTTTTGATGCTAACGTATGAAACCGAAGAACAACATTTTTCTTTAAAACCATATTAATCAACCATAGAAACCAAAAAAACTATAGTTGTTTTTGAAAATATCAAAATTCCATCGACCAATGTTACAAATATCAAAAAAATATAAATGAAAAAGAAGTTCAAAATTTTGTTAAACTTATCGAAATGAAATGCAGATTATGTCATGAAAATAGATGAAAATTTCATAAAGTTGTGAAAAATAGGGTGAAATTGCTCTAAATATCAATATGATTACCCAAAATTTTCTGAAAATTGTTTAAAATGCCATAAAAGTTGTTGAAAATTTCACAAATCGTGAGAAATAGAGTGAAAATGGTTTCACTACTATAGAATTTGTACAAATTATTTTCAAATTTGTTGAAACTTTCATGAAAGTCGAGAAAAAAAGCGTGAAAATTATTCAAAAACCATATTAATTCTACAATGTAATGTCATGAAAATCACTAAAAATATTCTAAAATTGGTTTAAATGTCACAAAGGTGTTTTCAAAGTAGTAAAAATCCTAGAAAATGTATGAAAATCATCAATAAAAGAGTAAAAATTACCAAAATATTAAATATCACAAAAATGTGAAATATTTCGTAAAAATTAAAAAAGTCACGAGTACATGTTTTTTTTTGTGTAAAATTTTTTGATATTATATTGAACAAATTTAAGAATTTTTACAAAACATAATGTTGATTAATTTTACAATATTTAAATATATCTATTTTTCTGCATATTTTCAACAATTTTTAACGATTTTAGTAACAAATTTAGTTAATTATTAGGCTATTATAATAATTTGAATTCTTTCGAAATATTTTAAACAATTTTTAAAATTGTTTAAAAATGTTTACCATATTTTCAAACCTTTCTAATTTTTTTTTTGAACAAATTTTACAAAGTTTTCAATGATTTTTATCTTTTTTAGGCACTTTTCGCAACATTTTCAATTTTCAAACGATTCAACAAAATAACTATAAATTGTCAAGATTGAAAAAAATGGGGAAAATACTGTCAGCAATTTTTCTGAAAAATCGAAACATTCCATCAAAATTATTGAAACTGTACTCGTGAAAAAAAATATCGCTACAAATTGGGACAAAAATCTAGAAATACTTATTACAAAAAAAATAGAGAGATATTCTATCAAAATTTGAAAAAAATAATTAAAAAACACATTTTTAGCACCCCTTGTGATGGTTCTAAATAGGTGTCATCTCAGTTGTAATGATATTGTATTAAACAAATTTCGTAATATTTCAATAATAAGTAGGTACATTGTAGTTGATTTTCTCAATATTTATGAACTATAAAACTCATTGGTTTTTTTAAAATTAACGATAATTTTCATAGAATAAAACACCCATGTTGACATTTAACGTTTTACCAACCCTGTAAAATTTCCATCATTAAAATTGAACGAGACGAACAGCGTGGAATTAAATTCTCGAAATTTCGTATAATAAAGTCGAGCAAGCTAACTACTACCTAGCTATTTAGCCTTCTACTCGGGCGACATCGACATTTCAAAGAAAAAGGCAACGACGAATTGATAAAACCTTAGATAAAGTAATTAAATAGCTACTTTTCTTCTACAATATCAACTAATTACAAAGCGAGTGGAAATCGAGCAATAATACCACACAGAAAACATGAGCACCGCATCATATTATTATCATCGGTATACTAAATTGAATAGTTGAATTCTATCAATAAATTACTACCTTTAAAATGGCTGTCATCTTATATCGTAGGGTTTTCTAGGTCATAGGTTACAATTTTCATCACCCTTCGCTCACCATCTCGTAATATTGGTCACCGCATCGTTGACGATTTCAGTGTCGCGATCATTTTTTCGAGGAAATAAAACTTTTCCAACTTGTTCGCTTTGTTGTGATAGGTATGAGATAGTTGGCAATACGGAATAAAGAGAAACAAAAGAAGAATAAAAAAAGAAAAACCCCATTTCCCATGTATAGATGTCGTTTGTTTATTAACATTCGATACGAGTGTCTGAAACGGCGAACTTACAGTACGCTGCGAGGTTTGTTTTTATTGTTGTTGTAAACCAGTTAGTATAAAAGATGGTTGTTTTTGAAGACATGTTCTTATAATACACAATGGCTGCAGCTCGTAGTACATATACCGACGAGTGTGTGCATTTACCTGACAATGTGCCTGTAAATTTTACAAGCTTTACGTGATTTGTTTTCCAAATTACCTAACGATTCTTTTGAAAATTATCGTATGGTTTTGAAAATTCAACCCAGTATACGCAGATTTCATTTCGCGCTTCGATAATAATGTTGTTACTTGTCGACTCATGAATACTTAACGAGCCGCTGAAAAGGTCAAATCCTTGGTTTTGCGATCATGATCGCTCCGGCTCTGGATTGTGAGATGCAGGACGCACAGATATAACGCCGCGGTGTCGAAATGACTAGATTATATCGAACGGCTACTATAATACTACATACCTTGTGTTAATGAACTTGAATCGGCGAGGTGCGGTGTGGAGGCGAAGACGAGGCGCGAATACCTGCAGAATGTATTTTCATTTACGTAATGACGGAATGTTTTTAGTAGCGTAGTCTCCCAAACCAGTTAGCTGGAATAAGAATGTAGCTAGTTATAAAACGATCTACTGTATCTAGTCATTTCTCCTTATTAAACATAAGTTTTATACGTACGTACCGGTCATAAAATGATGGAATAATAAAATCTAATCAAATTAAATAGTGTGGCTCCGATACGTTATTACGAAGCTTCGATTGATACGTCGTCGTTCGTTCATCAACTTGGTAGCGATATACAGTCTCGATAACATCGTTATTATCTATTAATAATAATAGCCGAAGATACCTGGAAAAACGTATAAAAATAACCTCATATACGTGATTTTAAAAACAAATCGATAATTTAAATTAATACTACGTTGTTGCTGCAGGATTCGATTCGATGGAACGAGCATATCACTACGCATCCTTTATATCTACTCGTTATTATGATACTCGTATGTACGTCGATCGTAACGATAAAAACGCCGAAAGAAGAATAGACCTTTTCCAATGTACCTACATTGTTTACTCGTATGAAATGGAATCAGAATTACGTTACATTAAATTACTAAAATGTCGTATCTTGGCGTAGTTTTATATGTACATTGTACACGTTGGTGATATATTGGAGCGACGCGGTGGCTGGTTACAGAGATACAGATGGAAATTATCACTGTCACCCTAAATCTATACGCCATTACCTTGCTCATTGGTAAATATTTATTTATGTTTCGAACCCTTTTGCAACAATTTTGCCAAATACATCGCGTTACTAACCGATTTGAATTTAAATTGCGAAATAAAAAAATTTCAATTCCGCAGGTATCAATGGAAAACCTTCCATTTTTGTAAAATAAATCGAAACTTATCACCGGAGCGGAGAAGATGAAAATATTATCGAATACTCGGATACGCTCCTCGTCGTGGTACCTGTAACACAAACGAAACGTCTCATCTTCTAAAAGTAAAATTCATCGCGAATACAGTTCTTCAACCAGCGAAAAGTTATAAAAATATAAAGTATAAATTTACTTGAGATTTTTAACAAATCGAGGGCAACCTCGCATAGGCGAATTTTCACATTGATAATGTACTAATATGCGGCGAATCTTTCGGCAAAGGTTTTCGTAACAAGTGTTCGTTTTCGATTTCGTGCCTTGAATAGCGTTAAACTTTTCTGCGTCGATTTCTACGCTAGCACATGTTCCCCACATATGAACTTTCACAGCACCTAGATTTATAAAAAAAAATCGCAAAAATAACAAAACTTTCGAAATGATTTCACGATAAAAATACATCGAGAGTTCGATGTTATTTTATTTTCTAACGAAGATATCGTTTGAAAAATGGCAATAAAGAATGTACCGACATAAATATTAGCTTTAATGTGACCTTATGATGTGTCATAAATGATGAATTGACCGTTTGAAATTTGTACATAAATTTCGAGTAATTTTCCATACCGAATTTTCATTTTGTCTATAGGTTTAGTTTTGTTTAAGTAGATACCTTAACTGAGATAGTATATCATTTCCACGAACACGCAGCAACTTCGTGGGTGTACGAAAATTAGAATTTCGACACAGATTCGAACTATTTGTGAAATTTTCCAAGCAGGTAAGTTTGATTAGATGAATTTTCAACCGCTTCGATCGTAAATTTTCATTGTGAAGATGAATCTGAAAACAGGAAAAATTTATTACGAAACGTAACCCTTTTTTAGTATCAGCGAGGCCCTTCTATCGTATATATGATTAATAGAATGGAAAAAAAAGAAGAAAACGCAGACTGATACAGATACCCCCAAAGTCTAACCTGAAATACGATGAATTATTAAGTAAATCCGGAAAAAATCATAATTTTTATCACGTATAAGATTATATCGAGTAATGTGTGCACAGGTGTTGTGTAAATGCACACTTTATTTGACACTCAATAAAAAGACGAGCGCCTTAAAACGTCTCCAGTATAAACAAAATTTCTTCGGTAATCTCGAATAACCGCGATTCGTAAACTTCTTGCTCGATTCATATTAACCGACGAGAAGTTATCTGACGAGAATAAAAATGTATTTTTTTGTATAAAACAATAAAAGGAAGAAAATTTGAAACTGTGGAAAGGTTTTTTTCTTCATCCTTCCTTCTATCTTATTCTTATAACAAAGAATATACATATCAGACGGGTTTCGCTTTTCTATGCATACAATTTTACTTACGTATTCTTTAGAATTTAAAATTATTTTACAGCCAACTTCCGAAAAATAACCCATCATATGCGCACGCAACCATCATCCTGTACGTGATTCCAATCAGTGCTTTCCAAGCTTTTTTTTTCGTTCGAAATTGACGTTGAACCTTGCATGATCACTACTTTTACACGCTTCTGGTTCGGCTGGCTAGCACGCGAACAGGTGTTTCAAGTTGAAATAAGGTGCGGTAATTGCGGAACGATTCTGCATGTGGTTTGAAGAGATGTTCTTCGAAAGTCGTAGTCGGGTTCTGCGCGATTTATATTTAATTTCGTATCGTTGGAGGTTTCTTCTTTATTAGCTAATTGCGTAGTATCGGCGGCCCGAACTTCTAGCTAGCTGCACGATCAATCTGATTGTTTCTTGCACAGTCTATATTAATGGATATGTGCATGTTAGTCGAGAGAAACGCAATACTATAATCGAAATTAACAGCTTACTTAAGTTAAGTATCTTCTAGTATATTCCAAGTAACGTATAATTGTCAATTATGCAGCTTCGTTCGGATATGTTTATACCCCAACTTCGTGTAACTTCTTGGATAAAATTATTCGCGAAATTTGTATCTGTAACAATAATCTTATATGTTTACTTGATATTATAGATTACGGATTCAAAATCTTCGTTGTAATTAGTTGCATACTTTCTCTATACTTCCAAAATTATTAATTTAATAAAAAACACGATCACGAGATAACAAAACAAAAATCACATTTTTCCAAAAAGTGAAAATGACATCACTTCTGTTACAGTGTTACCATAATTATGTTTTCAAATATCGCATGTTTGAAAATGGTCACGTGGGTGAGGTGACGTGAAGCGTGATGTGCACAATTAATTAATTATGACGTAATGGATCTAGATAGAATCATTGAATCATTGCTCCATCTAGTAGCGGCATCCGATTGGATAATACTTCTTATCACTTCAAATTTTTTATTTATTTCAATTTGAAAATGGAATTTCATTGCAGAAAAATGAAAATAGATTTAGAATTCGGTGAATTCTAGATACCTCATGCCTCAAAATATACAAAATAAAATAATGTTAAGCGATTGTTAATTTGTTATCAAGGGTTAAGGGAATAAAATGACAACGAACGACACAATGAGACGTATACCAAGATTCTCAGACCCTCGCTGAAAAAGGCATCCAAAAGGAGAAATTTTATAATTTTTTCATAATTACGAAAGAATATTGGGACTGGGAGGGGGGGAAGCAAACGCTCATGGCAAATCTAAACTGGATCCATCAAAATTTGGAATTGTAAATAATTAACGAAACATAACGACTGAATTTTATGCGAAATATTTCTTCAATTTTACATTTTTGTTTCATGTGCAGTATTTTCATTCAACATAGAGTACTTACAAAAGGCAAATGTGCTACTTTCATACCAAATGGACTTGACCCATTCATTACGATCGAAGTACTGTCCTGTTGATTCTAAACTTTACGAGCTTTGAGAATTATTATTCGCCGGTAGTATTTATTCATCTCACTGGGTGGTAACTTTATACTGGATACTTTAATAACTCATTTATTTGTGCAAATGAAAATAATATGTACGTTATACGCAGATAACTACAGGTATGCTCGGGGATATGAAGTATCTACAATATACCGGCCGGCCGGAAAACCTTACGATGAATATTTTCGAACCACTGTATGGTAAAATATTCGCGTCGTGTAAAGCCACAGAACTAATAATTACTTTTTAAGTATTGGAAGCCGGTTCTCTGTACCGTAGTGCTACGCGATGGCCGTCTCTTTCTTTTCTATCTTCACCAGAACACCTGGCTGATAATGTTGAAAAGCTAACAAATACGTTTCATTATGAATCCGTTTATGAATATATTTTTAAAACGTGTGTTAATTTGTTAGTTTTGTGTTTTTTACACCCTTGAATTCGTCTTGAAATGTGTCCGCGTACTGTAGTGTTAGCTGTTACCTAAGAAATCTCTGCTACGCACTGTACTTACGTCTTTTAATTATACGTTTCGATGAAAGGACATTGTTGTTGTTGACGAAGAAAAAGTACAAATCTTTGAACAGTTTGGTTAAGAAATTGCTGTATTGTGTGGCGTGTTGTTAAAAAAAAAAAAAAGTATGAATTCACAATGAAACGAATGATTTATTACAGAGAAATCCGATATTGGGCGTCCCTGAATGTGTTTCTGTATGCAACTTATATTACTTACAGAGAACATGATTTATTAAACTTTTCTCCCGTCCCTTGCTAAAGTGAATTTTGCCAAATGCGATAATTTCTTCTAGACTGTGATAAATTTAACGATATAATTTTTTTATTCGAAATTAAGACGAGTCGATGCTCTGTCTCTAGTTACCTTGGTTGGAGGAGGAAACCAGATATTAAATAATTTAGTTTCTTTGTAAAACAAAATTTGTATATACAGATAGCTCAGAGAAGAAGATAAAAGTGTACGTTTTAAAGGCTCGAACAAA
The DNA here is from genome assembly GCA_900064475.1 of Pseudococcus longispinus. NCBI lineage: Eukaryota > Metazoa > Arthropoda > Insecta > Hemiptera > Pseudococcidae > Pseudococcus > Pseudococcus longispinus. The sequence goes on from FIZU01035991.1 coordinate 14,038, forward strand.
AAAACAGTTTGTGTTTGTTTCGACATATGTAACTCTAGGTACCTACGATTAAACAAACAAACATATCGTTTACTCAGCGCTGCTCGTGTAGTTGAATTTCCGTAATTCTTTGAAAAAGACCAGTAAAGTTGTTAGTTTAGGATTCGACAGGCAACGTTTTGTAAGGAACGAATTTTTTATGTGGTTTTCAATTTACTTGCCATCAACAGAGTAGTATTTTTTAACGAAAAATTATGGTAGGTACGACTTACAATCGTTCCACAATTTAAGCGAATATTTTATTGCCCTACGTTATTGCGTTCAAAATGTGAAAATACGTTCCCCATTCGCGTACGCTTTCCCAGTTTTTGTTTATTTATAAGCGTATAATATTTAATTGAATAGGGAGTAAAAAAAAAAAAATGAAAATTATATGCCAAATTATTTGTAATTCGGTAAAGAAAACTAAAACACTCAACATCGACTAAGAGAAATTTTATTAAAGAAATTTAGAAAAAATTTAAATTTTAAATTAGGATGTCCTTATTCGTTGAATTTCAATGAAATTAGAACTACCGCCGTAATTAATATGGTAAATGAATTTTAGTTTAATAATTATATCAGATCTTATTGCGAAACTATGAAATTAGAATTACCATAAATCATAGAATCTTTAGTTATGGATTCCTCGGCAAGTTTAATTTAAACAGTCGTTCGATATGAATGCTGCTTTGTTTGTAGAATTTCTTGATTGAAGTTTCATTTTAGCATAAGCATTTTATATTATTCTACATTTTTCCTCGTTTAGCCATTATTGAAAAAAAAAAGAAGATAATTTCCAAATATTATTTTTTCTATTAATACAAGGACACTCAACGGCGGTCCACATGTTCGTGACGGAATCATCGATGATCAAGAGTGAATAGCTAATTTAGAGAATAGATATACCTATAATTACCCTAAAAATGACATTTTTGTGGCATAATTCGTGCCATCTAAACTTCGAAATTATCGTTTCGTGTTTAATCTCTTAATTAAAATTATAGATTTCGTTTGATAATTTTTTTCAACATACTCACGAACGTTTACCTACTAACGAAAAGCTTCGATTAAATTACACGTTTCAAGTCTTTAATTGTATTCATTATTAGCCAAACAACACTTTAACCAGCGGAGAAAAGATTTTAGAAAAAATCAAATTCTTAAGTAGTATATTTTTTTGTTTATATAGGCCAAGCTAGATGCATGAAACTAATGAAGGTTGAACTGATTAACGAATTAGCTTTCTTCATGTTATTAAAATCATTTTTTTTCTTATTTTACTTCAACTGCACAGAGTTGAAAAAACAACGATCACGTTGAGAACTTAAGATTGTAAGACGAAGTTACAGAAGTAAATAACTTTTTAAATATCCTCGGCAGAACGCTCAATATTAAAGAATAAATAACAGTGGAACAAATTGATGAAATTTTTTCTCAAAGTTTACGTACATCGCTGTTGGTTAAACTGAAATCGATGAAAAGTGAAGAAAAATTGTACGCGGATTGCGAGTGTAGTTTTTATTCTCTTGTGGTGTGTTTGGTCTTATCTTATGAAACGAATGTACATCGGGTTTTTTTCCTTTTAATTTCCCATTCGGCGATAAATTACTTTATACTTGTGCCTTATAGTATTTTAAAATATGCTGTAGTCTGTAGCAACTTACTACGCAGCTGATTCGAGTAAATTATTCAAAATTAATTATAATTTTTGAACAGAATATAAAACACAAAAGGCATCAAGATGAAACTGTTAAAAGCGATCAACTAGAGAAAGTGATGAGATAAAATTATGTGAAATTAATCTATTCGAAAATTTTGATGATGAACTAGCATAGCTTTTCAAACGATATTACAGGTTACGATCAAGTTTCAAGGTAGCAAGTCAAGTTCATGATATTCGTTCGTTTGTTCTTTCCATATCATGTACGTTAAATTTTGAAGTATTTCATTTTGAAAATTAGCACTGAGATAAAACGACGTTTAAAACCGTATTAGGGTAGCGACCCCCGAGAGAATTTGCTGTTTGCGAAAATGGAAATGTTTATTTAGCATAGACGTAGAAAACCGATTTCAACCTACTTTAGCTGCGACCTGGATAAAGAAGTTGCAAATTTTTCTTAAATTAATTTTTAAAAGGTTCTCGTTAAAAGCATTTAAAATTTCTCGTAAGTATAATAAACTCGTAAACCGGAGCATTTTATATTAAATGGAGTTTTATACAACGTATTTAAAAGAAAAGCTCCGCGGATTTTTCTCGCCCTCGTTTATCGGAACTTGTCTAGCTGTCTATAATTATCAATTACATAGGCCACCGAAGTAATATTCGAACCAGGAAGTGTTAAATTTAAACTAATAAGGTCGTTAATCTTGTTTTGATTATGTGCATCAAAACCTCAAAAACTTCTTTAACCTAAACAATGTAACATAAACATTGCAATTAGCAGTCAATAAGAATGTATGTGTTGGTATTTCGTTTCCCAAAAACGTTGTCTGTGTTCTAATTTCTAATAATAAATTTCGCTGTTTGAAATACAAAGTAATTTTATAACGTTAGCCGCAAATGTGTACCTATGTTCTGCATCACAGTATCTATCAACTTATCAACGCTGACAGTTTAGATTAATACAATTTCCCACAATGTTTCAACAACGTATAGTAAAACCATCAACAATGAAACCGTAGACATTATGTGCATACAAACAGTTGAAATATTCAAAATGTAATCATACGTACCTTAATTAAATGGATAAAATACGAAATGGGAAATCATCCAACTCAAACCGAATAAAGAATAAAATAAAATAAAAAAAATCCTCGTTCAAAATGCAATCGCACGTACGAAAAAAACGATTTTTGCTAACTTCCCTTCCATCGTTGCATTAGTTGACGTAATCGACTACAGGAGCGCTAGCGTTCCAGTGTTGGAAATCTAAACAAGAAAATTCAAATCATTCATGTCGTTAGCTTAACCGTCGTTCGTTGCGTGTTTCGTGTGTATGAGTGGTGAGCGTCGCGAGATCGTAATTTTTACGTATTTTTTGTTTTCGATGGTGCATTATATTTCATTTTTCTACTTTCGTGTTTGTTATAAAACAATGTCGTCCGTAACGATTAATTAAAAAGTTTAATGCCTCTCGTATATGTCATTACTGTCAACTTTTGGTCACATTAATTACCGGTAACGTCGCCCGTGTTGTGTTAATGTTTAAATTATCACCTTATAATTTTCAGTGCGAAAAATGTGTTTTTAAACGATTGTGCGTCAAGATTGATTGTTAATTGTTCACAACGGTTAATTTATTATTGGTTTACCATGGATTCGCCGATACCACTATGGATTACATTGCTTCTTGTCGTTATTAATGGTGAGTGGAATTTTGTTTTATTATCTTTTGTGTCGCGTTATAGTGTTTGATTAGTTTGCAGAAGTGTTCGATAGTGTTTTTTAGATCATTTCACCCTCAGAATTTAATCCAAAGTGGTAATTTTACTAAAATTCTTCGTCGAAATTTTCGTGAAAACGTGTTTCATTTTATTGTTTTCGGCGTTTGTTTATTTTATGCGTGATCAGTGTATCCAATTCAAATTATGACTACCAAATTTTTTTTCGGGGTAAACTTTCGTATAATTATGTGGCACTGTCAGCCTGCGGCATGGACGCATGGTTGTAATGTTTACGTCTTCGTTATCTCGAATTTTGTGAATTTTTTATTTTTTTTTTTATCTCGGATCGAAAAATTTTTTTCCAGATGCAACTTTGTTTACATATAAAACTAAAAGTAAATATCGACTAAACTCGTTAGTGTGTTTGATTGCATTACGATTCCCAAAAGATACGAGTAAGATTTTCATCGAAAAATACCTAAGTTTGAAAATTACATTACGAGATGACCACTTTGATAAAACAACTTCGTGATTGCAGATAATTGCTTTACTCAATTTAGTACTACTAAACCGATCAGAAAGTAGCTTAGATTGTAAACCAGCCAACGTTTAAGTTACGTAAAAAAAAATCCAGTCAACTTGAAAGTAAAGAAAGAAACTTGTTACAATGATAAAAAATTATGATTTAAAGTTTCCCTCGGCAATATAAGTTTTTACTTTTTATACTCGAAATTAAATTTAAATTTAATCTGCGCGGTATTATTTTCTCATTTTGCCAAGTGTTCGCAACAGGCCTTAATGAAACGTGATTTCTTCTTCGAGAGTGGATAAGGTGGCGAAAAGTTATAAAAATTTGTCTGTCGCAGGAGGAAAAAAAATAGTCCTACGTGCGTGTAATATCACACCGGTTACACGTGTTTTGAAAAATGATGCGAAATTGAATTAACTTTTTCTCGAGCACGAAAATGTGAAAATGTGGACTTAATTAGAGTTTAGATATAAAGATGCTGGAGATCGAATATATTTCATTCTTATGTGTAGCTTCGGGCTGAAGAAATTATACCTATTTTTTTCGCTCGGTATTACAAAAAAATGAGGGAAAAAAGGTTTCATATAGTGCAAGATTTTGCGTATCGTGAATTCGAATCTGTAGCATTGTGGTGTGTGGTAAAAAAAAGGGCGCAAAACGCCGGAAGGGGAACTGCGAAATGAAAAATTTTATACAATAGAATGCGACCACGTTGACGTAAATATTCGGACAAACTGTTTCTTTAAAACGCGTTAACAATTCTACACCGAAAAAATTCGGCAATTTGATACGGAAATATGGTCGAGCCGCAGAGAAAAAAACCTCGTTTTCAAAGATAATTTAAACCGAAAGTTGAAAAAATTCACTATGTTGCGAGCGTGAAAAGCTCGCAGGAATAAAAAATAGCATTGTTCGTCGGATATGCTATTTTTGGAAGGAAAATGGAGTAAAAAGGGACGATGACCGTGAAATTGTGCCGAATTTAAGCTCGTTAAGAGAGGTAAACTTTCATGTACTCGGCATGTCGTCGTTGCTAACGTCGCTGCCGGCTGATAAATTATCTAAAGGATTAATGTACCTAATACCTGAGATATTATTTCGCAATTCTATGAATATTCGCGACGTTTCAGTCTTTCCATAATATAAACAGCCGTAGCCAAAAAAGCTCCGCGATTATAATCTTTCGAATATACTCGTACGTACCATAACTCCCCGAACATATTTCCCAACGTAGTGAATTTTTTCCTCTATTCGAGATAATTACGACCATCGAAAGGGGGAAAAAAGAAAAAATGCTGTCTTGAAAATCGTATTTGTATTCTTGTAACGAAATAGACTCGGTAGATACGTTGACATGATGTTTTGCTCCGGCGAAGAGCAGTGCGAAGGCGAAGAGGAAGAGGAAGAGGAAAAAGCTGGAGAAAAAAAACGCCGAATATGACTCGAAAGTGAGCTGTGTGCTTTCTCCCTTAATCCTCGCTATGAAATGAGATTTATATAACGATGCCAGATAAAGGGTAGAGATTTTCTCGGCGGGAATGAATCCGTTTTGGTTGTTTATTGGGCGCTATAGAATTTTTACAACTTATTTAAATGGAAAGTGTAGCTGTTGGGTAAAGCGAAGTTATTTCGGGCCTTCGTTGCTTCTTTTTTCCATTCTTTGTTTCTGCTAAGTCGGCCGAGCAGGCGAATTTGAATCGCGTATATTTCATTTTAAATTTTATCTAACATGAACTGAACCCCAACTGTACGTAGCCGAGATGTGGACGAATTTGAATTTTTTGACGTTGGCTAACATCGCGATTTATGGCTCGAGCTGGATGCGAATTACTCGTGTAAACGTGTATAACGTATGTGGATTTGTTTCCATTTTGATGAATGAGCTCGATAAAGTGAACCTAGAAAGGTACCAGGGGGTTTCGAGGGAATAAGATTGTATTCTTCAACGCCGGATGAATATTTCTCCGGATGGAATGATTTCGAAAACGAATCGTATCATTTTTTTAGCCGAATATTTCGCCTCGCGAAGGAAGAAGTTATTTAAAAATTATCTAGAGGTATGAAATTGCTCGTTTTGATAAAAAAATTCGTCAAGAATTTCGCCATAAAAAATATACGTATCAATTTCGAACGGAATGATTTCGGCTTGCTTCTTTTTTCATACGAAAAGTTGACTTTTTTTTCTTAGAAAAATCTTTAGATACGTATTGACAGCAGCAACACTGTCGACTATTATTGAATGAAATTTGTTTCAGCTGAAAAAATTTCCCACGTAGAAATCATTTCAATTTACCAAGACCAGGAAAATGATATTACTTAAGACGATTCTTGTCGTTTCGAACCCCTGGAAATTAGGTCATTGCAATAGTTCGAAATTTCTGATTCTAAAATATGGGCAATTCGACTAAAAAAAACACGAGTTTTTTTTTCTCTTATATTCTCTCAGAATATGGGCCCTATCAGGTAAATATTTTTTACCGGCGTCATATTCGACCTGGTAATTCCTAGTTCCCATTTTCTTTTCTATATTTTTTCCATCTTATTGTTGCCAGTCTCTTGATAAAGCAAGCAACAAGCAACACATTCGGTATCGAGTTCAATTTATTTAGAAGCGTAGCTAGCTAGTACAAGTACATACGAGTGTGTGTATATTGGACGAGCTTGATACGTATACATGGCGAATGAATATTAAACGTATGTACCTCTTCCTTTACCTATTTCTACCTTTAGTTGTTTATTTTTATATACGATATGGATATGAAATTGGATTTCTATTCGGTGAACGAACCTATATGTATGAATAGATACCCGGCAAGGCTCGCTATTGGCGATTAATTACTCGTGTATCTGTATAAGATTTCAAATTAATACTGGTAGGTTTATACGTATTGGGGTTTTTCCATGTAGTGGAACTATGGAACTATTATAAGCTCGATGACAGTTGGCTTTGGATTGGTGTACAGTGTTGTGGTACACTTATTTATGCGTTTAATGTAGTGTGCTCTGGTAAAAGTTTGGTAAAGTGCTATTATTCAAAGCGAAGTATTCGTTTGAACGTGGCTTATGTACCTTTGATAGTTGGCTTGTTCGTTTCGGCCCAACTGAGAAAACTATAGAACGATGATATACGATAAAAGTTCAAAATGAACCATTAAGATGATGAAAGCAGTGTGTATCTTTGAAAGTATTAGCGAAATTATACTCCTCTCTGCTGCCTTCGTTATGTAAACAGTAGCTTCGCCTTTACTCTTTAACAAATGATCCAAACGCGAGTCTATGTATAGAGGATACGCGTATTCTGTCTCCTCTTTCTCTTCTTATACTCCTACACAGTAGCTTCGTATTTTCACAAATACATCTATACCCCCTTTCAACCCCTCCACTCGATCGTACTCCGAGATTTATTTAATGTATTATTCGTATTTCGTATTATTAATATTACGAGTACATAAGGTATTTTTTTCCATTCTAAAAGAGTGTAATTATTATTATAGATGTTTGTCTACGATCGCAAGGACGAGAAATAAGCTTTGTTTTGATATCTTCGTATGTGTATATTGAATTGGCGGTATATATGTCGTTGATTATGCTACTAGATAGCTAATGTAATTTGTTTGGTATTATGTAATCTTAATTATTAACCTTTGGTATTATTTGAACCTCGCTTCGAGGTGTTTTAATTTAATATTCGACGGTCAAATACGTGAACTGAGATCACGTATACGTACGTAGCTACGTATCTTTTGTGCTGTCTCGTTTTTATTAGATCGCTTATATCGAAAGCGAGGACTTTGTGTCAAGGGAGCGAAAGGCAAATGAATTTGATTTATTTTTATCCCCATTCTTTAATAATTTCGAAAGCGATTGGTGGATTTTTTGAAATATTTTGTAGCATGGGCTTGGAAAATTTGAAAAAAATTATATTTTTGTAGATTCTTGAATTGGATATTTTTAAAAATTATGTAGACGTCGAAAAATTGGCGAATTATTGTTTGAATATGTATAAAAATTCGTTGAATTATTTTAAAAAGAATCAAAATATAATTAAATTAATTGAAAGATGACTTGAAAATACTCGTGCTTCGATGCAAATTCTTTTTTAAAATATCATAAAATTTGCATAAAATGATCAGAAATTCGAAAAAATTTTTGAATCAGTTTAACATTTTTAAAATGCCATGTAATTTGTGTAAAATAGTCGGAAACGTCATAAAAATTTTGCAGAAATTTGTAAATTTCAATATCCGAACAATTTTTTCTCGTCTAGACTGTTAAAACCACTTGCAATGATATTTTGACGATTTTTAGATTATTTCACTGATTTTTTCAATGTTCTGAATTATTTTCTATTGCTTTTGAGCCTTTTTATTTACATTTCACTTACTTCATTTCTCTTGAAACGACTTTCGTACTGCTTTAAATTTTTTTTCTTTGTTTTATGCTATTTCAGTTCAATTTTTATGACATTTTAAGTAATTTTTATGATATTTCCACGATTTCAATTATATCTTTGTACATTTTCACTTGATTTGATAGTTTTTCCAATACTTATTTTTTAGTTTTTTGTAAAATTTCAAGGAATTGTACAATATTTTCAACAAATTTTATTGCAGTCCAACATTTTTTTATGATTTTTCTCAAATTTTTTACCATATTTTTTTTCATTTTTTGCTCAATTTGATTGTTTTTTTAACTATTTACATTTGAATTTTCTACATTTTAGGAAACTTTACAACATTTTCAACAGTTTATAACATTTTCTTGATGCTTTTCTGATTTTTTAATAATTTTATTTAATTTTTACTAAATTTTATGAGATATTCATTTGTTTTTCGTGAAATTTCAAAGCTATTCACAATTTTTCAAATAGGTAAGTTTCGAGACTTTTTTTATGGTTTATGTATGCAACTTGATTTTTTTTTCAATATTTTCAATTTAGAATTGAGGTAATTTTTTTGTTTTTGCTTATTATCAAGTTAATTATGATTTTTATAAAAATTTTCCCTTTGCAGATGTTCTGGGCCTGAGGGAGGAAGGTAAGAGGTCAAAAGACTAGGAAACCCATTGAGAATTCTTGAATTTACATGTAAAAGTCGGTAAAAAAATTCGTTGAGAAGATCAAAAAAATCCTAAAAGCATCGAAAATCTTGTTAAAATGTGAAAATATTCCTAAAAATAGTTGGAAAATTACGTAAAAGTGCTTGAAATTCCATAAAAAATCACAAAATTCAAAATTATGAAAATTTTGGAGAATGTAAAAATTCTAGCAGTTTTTACGAGATTTTGAATGGATTTCATGATTTTTTTTTAAAACAATTTTTTTCATTATTTCAAATGATCTTTTATGAGAATTTTAACAATTTTTATGAGATTTTTGACGATTTTCCTTGCAGTTTTTTCAAAGTTTTTATTAATTTTTGTTAACATTTTTACAATTTTTACAACATTTTCGACAATTTACGAAGTTTTTTGATAATTTCTATGAAAATTTTGATTTTTTTTACAAGACTATTATCAGTTTTTATGATTTTGCAATTTTCTGTCATTTCAATGATATGTTCACCAATTTTCATGATAATTTCAAGCGATTTTACCACATTTTAAACAATTTTTACAATATTTGCATACTGATTTTTATGAAATTTTTGACAATTTCTACAACATTTTCAACAATTTTCATGCGACGCTAAAACTTGAAGCTATATCCATGTCAAAAATCATAAAACTTTGTGTTTGGTTGGTTGGTTTTTGGAAAAAACTACATAATTTTGAAACTTTGACCTCAACATTCCACTCAAATATTCAAATTGAAAAATTTTAACGATCTCGTCGTCGTCGTATATAGTGCCATACCTATGACTAGGCGTTGGCAATCGTCGGGAACCCTTGA
>FIZU01036014.1:0-17140 GCA_900064475.1 Pseudococcus longispinus
TGTTCAGACAATAGCCCCATTCATCGCTAGCAGTCCATATCTATAAAGTCAATGTTTATACTGCATTTTTTCCTTTTCTGATGGCAAACGATAAGGCGAGTGTTGACTGACTCACTGCAACATCACACCTGAATATTTAGCCAATGACGTCACCTCACTCTTACATTACGTTACCACAATGAAAAATTCCCCAGCTTTTTATCAATTCACTCGTTCTCCTTTCATGCACAGAACGAAGAATAAATTACTCGTCGAATTAATATTTGATGTAATACATACGTACAATCTACATACGTAGCTACTAGCTACGTACTATACAAGGTACTGGAGGGTAATTACGCCACCCTTTTTTCAAATCCATTTTGTGATCTCATAAATCGGTTTCTGATCAAGGTAAATACGTAGGGTGATAGAGAAATTAGGTTTTTTCTTATGGTCTTGAAAGGCAGTATTCAAGCCTTTCAAGACCATAAGAAACACCACTCCCTCGACCACGGACAAGATACCATTGAAAACCGAAGAAGTGAACAAACTGACATGCGGCTGTGGAGAGAACAAAAATCTGTTCACATGACAGAATTTGGTAGCGAATTTTCTCTTCTAGAACGTGTGAAAAATATCCATCTGCGAATTGTTACTGCATTACTGAAAAGTTGAAACTTTATAGGTGGAGACATTTCAAACTCAAAAATCAATCGCACAAGATGTGACAGTCTCTCAAACATGTATTGTGTATCTCCTAAGTTAAATTCTTTCGAGAATGACTTTATTTTGGGGACATTTACTTTGACTGTAATCGTTTCTCAAACCTCACTGTCCTAATCATCCAATCCACCGAAAAGTTCATCTTCGTGTCGGTTTGAAAAGAGTATTGAAAATGTTCGAATATTAACTTCTATGCTCTGTAAAGTTACCAGCTTTGTTTTTCTACGTTTAGTTGGTTGTACGTTGGTATGAAACTAGGTGTACCTAGCCATCTGTATCTAAGTATGTAGTTGAGTATAATTTGAACTCTTACGCGATGTGGACGTGGTGGATGTCGACGAGGCAACGATCCAAGAAGTTTCTTAGCGAATGTTGGATATGTATTGTGTAAGAAAGGTGACCGAGGCACGTTTTTAATAAAGTTGATCATAGTTTTTTCTTTGGAAAACTTAACAGAGGGCACGTATAGCTACGTACGTCAACTGTAAGTACATACTCGTACACCATGTGTTCTCATCGATAATGAAATGAGAGTGAGGAAGAGTGGATGTGAATTTAACGACGACGAATTTATTTTTATTCTTCGGTACCCGAACCGGTTATGGAAGAAAAAACTTTTTCGTCTGCATACGAATGATTCGACGAGACGGTTCGGCGAATGAAAAGATTTTAAATTGCTCGAGAAAAGAACTCGACTTGGGCACGAGAGATAGAAAATTTTTCGTTAGACGTTACATAGTTAGCAACTCAGCGTCAGAAAAGGTCTTTCGGTAATGGTCTTATAATGGAGGTCCCTTATTGCGTTCGTCTTGGGAATTTTTTATCCTCGCAGAAAATTTTCTACCCCTGCTGAGAAAGCCCAGCTCACGCCGCGTTGTGTTTTGCCGGCGTTTCCATATTCACGTGCTCGCAATAGGAGTAGAATAAATTTTGCATAAGCGTCCTTGACATAATTACTCGACGAATTCAAAAGCATCTTCTTCGTTCATTTATTCCATGACTCGAGGACAAATTTAACGGTGCGGCGAATACATTCCACGTAGATATACTACATAAAGCGAGCTTTACTAGTCACATGAACGTGATACTCGTACTTGTTTGAAAACCGCTCTCGCGCGGAGCGTAATCATATTAGCATAACCTTAAAGCACACTGTAACCACTAAAACGTCGAAAAAAAAACGAATCACAATTCAACGCACTTTTCAACGTCAACTACACATCTTTAAACACCAGAGCAATGTACGCTTTCAAATTGCCAAAAAACGAAGCTTATTGAAAGAAACAAAATTACTACGTTCACGTGATCCGATAAAAATTTCCGGTACCTTTCACGAGTATAAACAAAGCAAAAATATTTCAACATACGGAAGAAGAGAGTAGCAAGTGTGAAGGAATCCGATTTTCCCATTTTCCAGCTCGAACCCCAAAGCTTTCCGCGAAACCAACTTTTTCACCGCTAAATTCTCCCCAGCTTCGTTTCATTTTGGCTCCTCGCTCATTCGATACTATGTTGAATATCGAATATTATTCTCCTATTGACGGGATGATATCTTCCAATTATTAATAAGCACTCGAAATACATCTACCATCTACCTAGCTAATATTCCGGTAGCTCATTCTGAAAAAGTATCTCGCTGTTCGAACCGTATTGAATATTTTAAATTGTACTAATTTACGAAATACGATTCTTCGTAATATCGCGTACAACAGGCGACTATAAGGGAGTGCTTTCGAATAACGATAAAGAACACCTGCAACTTCCAGTGGATATCTAATGGCCGTCGATGAATTTCCTTTTTTCTCTGAAATTTCACCGCGAACGACGCAAACGTCATCTCCGCAATGTTTGAAAATCAAAATTGTCAATATCTGGCCTTTCACAGGCATATCTTTCAAGAAACACCGAAAACGACATAGAATTGAAAATTTTAGGAAAAGAATCCTCAACATATCTACCTATCTGCAGTAATAATGTACGCTTGAAGGTGATTTAAGTGCGGCAATAGAAGAATTGAACTTACGCAGATGATAGAGAAGGAAAGGAAGGAATAAGTTAAAGAACACACAGACCTCGAGAAGTAGGGATGGCGATACTCCGCCAAAGTATCGATACTCGAAATATCGACCTCGATACCGCGAATACAATAATTTCAAAGATATAACAATGCAAATCATGAACAAAAATTGATTCGCTCCCAAACCCTGATAAAATTATTTTTCAGACGAATGTATAGTTTTTTTGACAAAAAACAAAAACTTAGAATTGGAATAGATGGTTCTAACTAAACTGGTTCTGACAATCGTTTAAGCAGAAATAAATTATTGTCAAAATATTTTTTTTCAAGTTCTATTTCTTGGAAATGATCATTTTCAAAAAACATGGTATAAAATTAACAATTTTGATAATTTTGTTGCCACTCAAAGTGTGTTGGTATCGAACTTCGATACTTGTATCTGTGGTATCGATACCATGTAGTATCGAACCAGAGAATATCGATACAAAAGTAGTCGATACTTTGAGGAAAGTATCGATACCACAAAGAATCGAGAAAGTATCGCCATCCCTATCGAGAAGTACAGCTGTTACGCTAGCAATGTGGTCGTCGCCATCTTCACCTCAAGATACTAACGAAAACCGCGCATAGTTTCTTATAGTTTCGCTTCCAGGGCTCGAATAGCGGTAAAATGTTTTTATGAATGAGGTTTAACTTGGAAGATGACACATAGGGGAAAAAATGCAGAATCGTAGACTCGGGGTTTTTATTCTTTGAGGTGGAGAGGCAGATCCTCAGAAGTGTACAAAATGAAAAATGAAACATGAAAGTAAAGTTCTGAAGTCCTGAACGATCCTTTTGAAGACTTTTTCCATTGTACCCTTCCTGTAAAAGTGCCGATGGCAGACAAATCCTCGAAACGTGCCATTTCCATATTCCAGACGAGCTGTTGACAAACAGGAGTTTTGCGCCAGGAAGCAAAAAATGGCAGTCAAGATCGAAACAGAATATCGAACTTTAGATAACGACGTCATCAGTAACTAGTATTTACTATTCATTACCAAATTTTTGAAAAAGAAGGAGCTGGGCGTTTGTCAAAATTTTTAACGCTTTTCGCTCCTTAATTTTTTTTGAACATAATTTAGGTTTTTCATTTACACCTACAATAAACCATCTTTTCTCCTCACTTCAAACTGCATGCGTCAATACCGAAATACCCGTAATAATCAAGCTTTTATTGACCGAAAAAAATAAAAATTGATCAATTATTAATTTATTATCAATGCACAGCTGAGAAAATCTGAAAAAGAGCGGGAGCGGAGCGTGAGCAGAGTGAAAAAATTTGAAAAAGAGCAGGAGCGGAACGGTAGCGGAGCGGAAAAACCTCCGCTCTTGCGGCACTACTAAAAATAACATCATATCCAACCGACTAGGACTCCAGAGTAGGTCTCTCGTTCACACCGAACAGCACAAAACGACGTCATAGATTCATTAAACCCATATTGTTTTTCAAAAAGCGAAAACTTCACTACGTCATTGTTTCACTGGTCGTTTCAATGACGTCATAACCTAATCAGCAGCTTCCTCCCGAATGTATTTACATCAAATGACGACGTAACAAAAAATACAAATGTGTACATACGGAGATATCAAGTCCTGTTCGCAGCCTTGTAAGTTGCACTTTCACCACCTCGCATGTGAATCTTCGACTGTATACTACGAGAAATTCAACCCCCTCGAAAAAACCAGCGTAGAAACGTTGTAAATAAAAATAGCAGGTATTGAGATGAAATTACACTCACGCGTGACATCGAAGAAATTACCTCGCTAACTCCATCCACTCGATTAATTAAAATAAAGTTCCTTTGAAAAAAAGAAGAACGTATACTCGCCCTTTATATCCCCTTCGGCATCTTCACAAAAAACTTGAGAAGGTGGAAAGAAAAACATTCGTGTACTCGACGAAAATTAACGTGGGCCCCAGAGAAAGCTCGGGAAAAAAGAAACTAACGGATAATTGAATAATTATTGGCATCGACACGATGCGAAGTTGGAAATATGGAAAAACTATTTCAGATTTCATTATATTAATCCTGCTCGTACGCGGTATTCGATGCATTGAAGTAACTGTAACAATAGAATTTGCTTTCATTCAGTGTGAAAAATAGCAACCAAAATGTTATTGCGTCCATGTAAGAAAGAATATAGGTACTCGTACATACGTATATGCAGTATGTTTGAGCTATAAGTATAAACACCTTAAGTGTAAAGCGCTCATGTACGAATATCGTACTGTACGATATTTGCTTGCACACGACGATAGTCAATATTGCCAGTTTGTCGACGAAGTCGTTCGCATTTCAGCATTTACCATTCAATGAACTTTACTATGATCAAAAGAAAAGGAAAAATCTTATACACGCCTTTACCATTTTGTGTAAACACCGCATAGTGTAGATATACTACGGTGGAAACATATACTCGTACATGAGCGAAACTCAAAACTATTTATCAAGATACGAGTAGGAAGAAAGCTGAGAAATAAAATAAGAGAAAAGAAGCAAAAAAAAAACAAGATACGAGTTTTTTATTTTCTCTGAAAATTCAGAATATTTATGGAAATGAAAAAATTCTAGCACTGGAATAATAGTACCTAGCTGTAAGAGTGTAATATTTTTCTCGACAAGCTTAGAATGGAGACAACGCCACTGACTCCCAATCTCGTTTAATTTACTTCATTCCTTTCACACAAAACGATTATCAAAGTCGATATAAATCTGTTTCTATCTATTCATTGGTTTAGGATTTCTACCCTGTCGTCTCCACTGCTTCAAATCTCGTCATTCCTTTATTATTCTCAACCAGTTCGATCTACCTGTTTCATTTTTTTTTTTGTTTTAAATTTTTTATAATTTTTTTTCTATTCCAAATTTTTATTTTGTATAAAAAACTGAGACATAAAATGAGAGAAAAGAAGCAAAAAAACAAGATACGAGTTATAAAAGTCGATATAAATCTGTTTCTATATCTATTCATTGGTTTAGGATTTCTACCCTGTCTTCTTCACTGCTTCGAATCTCGTTATTTCTGTATCATTCTTAGTTTGTTCTGTTTATTTATTTCATTTTTTTTATTCTTAACTTTTTCTAATTTTTTTCTATTCTAAATTTGTATTTTGTATTTCGTTCCCGCATATCTTTTAAGCTGGAAAATTATCCGTACAGTAATCGTACCTATTTAGTCCTCTCGACCCCAGTTTAAGCAATTACGAGACGAGTACGAGGCCGGAACACCCTACAAGAGACGAAAATACCGTCGAGCTGGTACTCTCAATGCGCGTCGCAACGACCAAGGGAAATTCTCGACATCTCGTACCATTACGCTGCGCGAAGTTGGCGAAAAGAAAAATCTTCACGAGCCTCAGATGGTGTTCTCGAGCCCTGTAATATTGCGGTCTGCGGTCTAAGCGAGTGATGCGCACAACTACGGGGAGCTTTTCAAAAGTTAAGCATTTCTTTTCGCTCTTTCTGGCTGTCTCCCTTGTCCTTTCCCCATCGTCTGTGTAGCAATGATAGATTGCGAATTCCAAGTTCTAACACGTGATCAAAACCAAGAATTTAGTACTCGCTTTGAAATTCAAATTCGTTCGTAGGCACTATAGTTTCGCGTATATATAAAAACCATGTTAACTACACATAATCTCTCTCCAGATATTGGCTAATATAATTTTTCATTTTTGTACGAGTATAAATATAAGCTGCTTTAATCAAATGCTTAGAGCACAGTAAGGATTCGTCTTAACTGCTTATTTTTCTTACTCTCTAGCCTTCTATCGGAAGTGCGATTCTGTGTGCCATCCAAGGGTAGGATAGGCAAGACCTCCTATTACCTACAGCTGAAACGATAGAATTTGCTCTCTTGAATGACGAGTATACTCAAATATAAATTAATAAATGCTGTAAAGTATGGAGCCGGAGTCGCGTATGGTGAATCTAATTGCTTGTAGGGATTGCTTGGTCGGTTGCTGGTTCGAAATATGGATATCACTTTTTCACTAGCGAACGAAATTTTATTACCGAAGTTTCGCGAGCTTGTTTCCAAATACCTTGGAAAGTTCTCGAGCGAGCTGTCAATCAATCGAATTTCGAAAATGATGCTCGCCTAATTTGACGAATTGTTTGGAAAACTTGACGTGCTTTTGAGTTATGGTTGTATACGAGCGACGGTCCGAAAAAGTTGCATACGCGTTTGCGGATATTTTAAAAACAACTTGGTGGTGCACGTTGAACATTTTTCAAAGTAAGGAAACCGAATATTGGAAATTTTCCGCGTGTTTCAAACTTGGATTTTAGTTTTGAAAATTCGGCATTTTAAAAGAAGGATTTCCCCAAAATACGAATTTAGAATAATAATCGCGGTCTCTTATAATATATGTAAGTACTTATCTAGTGAAACACCGAAAATTAGTCCAACTGGGTTCTACTTTGGCTAGGTTTAGAGAGGTACGTATAAGGACGCTCACACTAGCACACTAATAGCATTCGATATCCGCTGCTCGCGTCACTCGACGTCGACGTCGTCCAATTACCAAATGAAAACTCGCTTTTGCCTTTTTTTTTGCCATCGCGCTGGGCACCGCGTAGTTTTCGCGTCCCATCGCAATGGCACTTTTACGAAATAAAAAAACCTCGCTGTTTAGCTTTTGATGCGTGAAATTTTTCAAACGTCGAGTGAAATTTTTCAAAAAAATTGCTCCCTTTATTTATCCCAACGCTGGTACAGGTACGTGGTGGGACGACGAGAAACACGTATAGGTTTACGCGCGTCGAACATCGTGTCACGTCTTCTACAGGGCCACTCAAATTTCCCAAAAGATTTTTACCAAATTACCTCCTCAGCCTTCGGCTGCCCGACTGCAGATTAATTACCTTGCGACTTGCGTGTGTGAGGATAGTGCTGACGATGCCAATACAAGTATTTTTTTTGTTCTTAGTTTTTCCACTCTCGTACTGCTGCTGCTTCGTGGATACATAGGTAATATAGTATAAAAGAAAAGAAGCAAAAAAACAAGATACGAGTTTTTTATTTTCTCTGAAAATTCAGAATATTTATGGAAATGAAAAAATTCCAGCACTGGAATAATATTGTAAGAGTCTACTATTTTTCTCGGCAATCTTAGAATGGAGACAAAGAAAGAAATTAAAAAAATATATATATCCATGCTGTTTCTATCTATTCATTGGTTTAGGATTTCTACCCTGCTTTCTCCACTGCTTCGAATCTCGTCATTCCTTTACTATTTTTAACCTGTTCTGTCTATCTATTTCATTTTTTTTATTCTAAATTTGTATTTTGTATTTTATTAGCGCATATCTTTCATTGCTGTTGGTTTATATTCGAGTATAATTCAAAGGACATGTTTGATTTTCGTATTGGTATGTACTTGTAAACCTACACTTTAATACCTACCATGATTCTATGACGATTTTTTTCAAAACTTTCACCATGGTCCAACAGGATAAAATATAAGCGCTACATTCAATTAATGCTCTACATTTACCAAACATTTCAAAGAAATAATTGTAGAGAAAAAAGGTGAAAGAAAGTTCACCCAGTTTTTCACGATGGCGACGTAAAGCAGTGTACTTGTAGTAGGTATATACTCGTAGAAGGTTATAATGAAATATTAAATAAGATTTTATGTTTCTAGGCGAACTTTCACGTCCCCTCCGGCGAACGTTTTGTTACCAATTAATGGCAGACGCGGCCCGCGACGCTGGGTGTATTATACACGTATCTTGGAAAAAATGCTTCAAGGGTAGAGCGCTGGCGCTAAGGACGGAAGCTCGCTTCGATGCGTTTAAAAGGTCGATCATACCGAAGTGTTTAGAAAGTATACGCGAGCATAACGCGCATATATTTACGTATTTTCTATACCATCCGAAAAAAAAACCTGCCATGTCGGGGATAAATTCGGATTGCATTTTCGTATCTATCCGATTTTAGGATTTATTGTTTCCAAGACGACACGAGCGTGTGCGGGCCTAAGAATCTTACCAAAAACAAGAATGGAATATTCGTCGATAGCGTGCTAGAAGCAGAGAAAGCGATAAATTCGCGTTGTTTCTTTCAAAAAGTGGGCAAGATAGAGCGTAAAAGCGAAGAAATTCTTACTCTTCGACTCGATATGAATTCTTAATCACTCAATCAGTCAGCACCGCGTTCGATTTAATCGTCCAATTTAACGGGCCTCATTTAACCAGCCGAATATCGAACAAAGAGGCAAACGGTGGAGAAGAGATGGTGGCTTGCGAGAATAAATGATTTTTTTTCACACGCACGTCCCGAGCGTCTAACCAAGTCGTGTTCGATAAGTTTGAAAAACGATATCGACGAGTACCTGTTCTCGCATTTTTCACAATCCGCCAAGGAAATCAGATGGAAAAAGTTGGAACGAGAAGGGCTCGCCGTTGCCGGTCGGCGAGTAATAAACGTCATTGTTCGGGGCTTTCTCATTCATCGTCTGGTGTAGCCTCTGGTGCGAAAGTCGCGGCGCGGCGAAAACGTTTTTAATTGAAATAGATACGACCGTTGCGGTGAAACGGTGATACGAAAAAAATCACCCCGTTTTTTCAAGCCTACCAAATGAGAACGTTGGCTGAATACGTGATTTTTCTTCTTCACATTCTGCCTCACGTTTCTTTACTTTTCTCTGTTGCGGTAGCGTCCAAGCTTCGAATCTCAATTTTTCAATCAGCTAAGTACACAGAGCGTTTGATGAGCCATCCAAAAGTGAAGAAGTAATCGCTGTCTCCAAAAAAAAACCTTAAAACCCATTTTTAATCGTGATAATGAGTAAATGAAAGTGAAGACAAAAATTTTTCAATAAATAATTATTTTATGCAATTTTTTTTGCGTTTTAGTGTTTCAAAAATACAGCTGATGAAGAAAATTTCAACCTGCAGTGTCAAATTTACACGAACAGTGTGTAATATTGCTTTATTCCAATTTTCAATCGTATTATGTCAACGAGTAAACCAGATATACCAATTTATTAACACTTCGAAAATGTATGGAGAGAGCTTGAGCATTCAGGACTGTCAACTTATCCTTTCGCTATTTTAATCGTGAGAATGGGCTGAACCTCGAAAACTCAAAATACTGCCTTCCGAAAATTTTATGCACAGCACCGAAATTGAAGGAGCTAAACGAGAAAATTTCAACAAAAAATATAAAAAAATAAATATAAAAATTAACGGTACTTTGAAAACCAAACAAACGTTGTCATCCTTTTTCACCTAGTTTCCAAATTGAACGAGTTAACGACCATTTGAAATTAGAAACTTGTAAAAAAAATCAAAGTTTGGCAGGGCCACTAACTGAATTTTTATTGAAACTCCATTTTTTTTTTACACAACGAATGTTTTTTTTTCTAGAAAATTTTTGTAACTTTGGAGCAACAAAAAAAAACAAGAAAAAAATTCAAATTAATTAATGCCCAATCTGAATTTTGCCCGATCCGTGACTTATGACTTGGTAATTTTATTTTTGCATAATCCATGAATTTTCCAAGACTTCCAGTTTCATGGCATCTAGGACCCTGTTCGGTTAGGTCAAACGGTTCTTAACTCCTTCAATTTTCGTGTTACGCGAAAAGTAATCAGAGTAAACTTTATTGAACTGAACAGTCAGCTGGGCAGTTCAAAGTTACACCCGAAGCTATATGTAAAATGCCAAGACCACGACATGCCAAATTATTGAAAAAAATCCCCTGTAAAGGAATAAGTCTGTACAAATGTGCACACTTTCGTAGAGGGTTCGCAACAAGTAGCGGTGGCGTGCTTTTGTTGTTATTCCCTCACGTTTGAAATCGATGCGAGACTGCCACACCGCCCATTTGCGATTCCGAGAGAAGAGCTTTTTAATGTGTAAGTATAATGGGCGGCGCGCGGCGGCTTGTATATCGCTTGCGATATAGGCACAGCAACAAACCGCAAAGCAAATATAGCTTCGTGACCGTACGTGTCGGACCATCGGTACGTCAGCTTTACCCCAATATATCTACAAATACACGAACATGTATGCATATTGCATAAGCTGTAAATTGTACCTGCGAATAGTTTGTTCTAGGTACCCGAGTACCCATATTTGTATATTCGCAGGTTCGAGAGCTTTTTAAATTGCCGCTAAAGGGGTAAAATATCGACCCGAATAAACGATTAGTTCAATAAATCAGTCGAAAAAAATGAAAATCGTTCACTATCGCGTAAAAATCTTGAAATTATCAGAAAAATTCGTTTAAAATTCCATTTAAAACGCCATTCGGTGTTGATTTCATTTAATAAAGTAATGAAACAGTTGAAACGCTGATGAAACCGTCGCAGAGATCAATAAATCATCAGTAAAATCTGTTGAAATACCAAGACACGGTGCCTACCGAATCTCAAAAATAAGAATTCGTGTTTTTTTGTGTTATTTTTTCCAAAAAGTTCGTGTCATTTCAAAATTTGTTCGTGTGTATTACCATCACCCTTTATTCATTTCGAGTACTTTCTGGATAATTTTCAGAATTTTTCATAAAAAGGGAGGGAGGATCAAAAACCCCCAAAAAAACGTTCAAAATAAAATTGCTTGATGGATTAGAAAATCAAAATATCCACAAACATGCCCAAAAATCAGCGTCCTACAGCAATCAAAAGGGGGAGGAGGAGAAAACTGTTATTTTGTCATTTGTTGATTTAAAAATCTTTAAATGATGCCCCTCAATCCATCAAAATTGACTTAGTAGGAGGCCTTTAACATGTGGATCTGGTGTTCAAAAAAAACTACATTTTACAAAGACCATTTTTCGCAGATTTCAATTTGTGTGATCGCTACAGAGTACAAATCATTCAGATCGACCTAGGAGACTACCATCTGGCATCGGGGTCAAACCAAAGAATTTTCTAGGAAAAGGGGCAAAATCACTGAAAATGTCAATTACAGCTACTGAAAATCAACTAGGAACAAAACTGTATACTCGTATTCATTTAGATGGTAGCGAACCCAGACAATCATTCTTCAAGCCAATGACGTAATCAGGCCAACGTTCGAGCACCAGAGGGAGGGGGGAGATAAAAAATGTTTTTTTTTATATCTTCGAAAGATATTCATATACAACCTTAATTTACGAATGAAGAGTATCCCTCAGACGACGATGACATAGAATAACCTAGTTTTTTCAAATACTTATTTCATTATCACTTCGTTACTCCATTTTTTTAAATACTTTTGCATGTTTCAAGTCTGAATATTTGACGAAAGGGAGAATAGGCTGCTGAAAAGTTATATAAAGAGTAATTTTCATTTATTTAGTTCTTTAATCGTTGTAAATAAACAATCGTATCATTACGAATGGCTGATTCCTCTGCCCAACCTTTCTCAGTCGCTCACATCCGCGAGCTTTTTTCGAGCGCGAAATTCCGACGCAGAAAACTAAAAGTTTTTGTTAGTAAGACAGAATTGCACAGCCAGCGTACCATACCAATTCTATATGCAAGGAACAGAGCTAATTTGATGATGCGAGTAGGCGCCTTCAGGGTGTATCCTGCTACCAGAAAGAAGAGGCGCGTTTAAGCGTTACACACGACCGAACACGGTGCAAATTTGTGCTTTTGCTTTACTACCTTCCTCTTGTGCTGAGCTATGCAGGGACCTTATATCGTCTCGACTCCATAAATCCCTCCAGTTCGGAATGGCATTATTTTTGATTCACTTTCCTGATACGTTTTCTCTCTACAAACAAGGTGCAGTAAAGTGAGCGCCTCTCGCTGATTGAATTATGTACCTAAATGTCGCATTTCTATCCCCCGAATACCTATTAAGCATATTAAAGCGTACACGGATGCGCTAAGCAGTAAAGAAAATTCGAATGTTTAGACCATAGGCACGCTCCACAAAGTCTCGTTTTCAATTCGATTAAACTATCAAACATGGTAAGTAGCTAGAATTAGCTTGGCCGCTGATGAAACAGCAACACTTCCGTTTATCAAAATTGAGCCTGAAATTGGCCAAAATTCCAGGCGAAATTGGCGACGATTCGATGAAACCAGAATTACCAAGAATGTTCTCATTGAAAAATTTGTTGAAGAAATGCTGCCTCTTCAGCAGAGCAATTGATGAGATTAATTGGAACCGAAAATAATAATATTGGAAATTTGCGGGGGGATAGAATGTTACGAGCATATCCAAGAAGAAGGGTATATATTGTAATATTCAACAAATCAGACGTACTATTCGAAATATATTGGTATCAATTATTGAAAATGAGCAAAAAACAGAATTGCATTTTTACATGCCGGATCTAACGCACTCACCGAATTCGTCTATCTATTTCTCAAAAAATTGATATTCCATTAATCTCATTTTACAATACGCTGACTCATCTCTTACTTCCAGAAAACGGTTAAGGCGTTCGTTAGGTGAAAGGATAAACAAACGCAAGATTTTGATATAACTTAATGTAGTTAAGAAAAAAGTCAAAGGAGCATAGGCCTATGGATTATTTTAAAAATTAAAGGAGGAAATGATTCTTGGAAATTCGAACAAAACATTTTTCATATTGTGTATGACGTATGAGAGGTGTCTCGAAAAACTAAACGGAGTTTTCTCATAGTTTTTGCTCATTTCCAAATTAAAGGGATTACTAAAAGAAATTCCATTTTTTTAAAACAAAAAATCAATGAAATGAATAGTGCTCCAAAAATTAAACCTTGGAGTTGTTTCGTTGATTTTTTTCAAAAATTTATTGAAAAAAAATTGATGCAAGTGAAATCTTGCATTGTTACGTCCAAAAAACGTGAATTGAAAATTGATTAGCGTTTAATTTGTAAAAGGTGAAATTTTAAATCGTCAATTTCAAACTCATGTTCCTTTTTGGAACTGTTATTAAGCGAAAAGAGAGCCACCTCCTTCTTTTATCTTCGTTCTACCTCTCGAATAACACTGTTCGGTGTTCGACACCGCACAGTGCTTATAGACGAGCGGTAAAGGTGGCAGAGGACGGCGGTGATATAAATCGTGTCAAGTTATTTCGCCAGGATGCCGAATTTTTATTATGTTTGGCGAGAAATAAGAAAAAATATACTTCAAACGGGCCAAATCCCACTATAAACTGTTATCTCGACATAAGAATGTAGGTATAGTTTTTTCGGAAAGAAAGCGACGCGATTCCGTTCCACGAATTATTCAGAGATCGTCTCGTTTTTGAAATTTACCCAAAATTAACGAAAATGGTAGAGTTTATGGAGAATATCCCAGTTTAGAAAACCTATCACGAATTTTCTGTGATTGAAACGCGTTGAACATTTTCCCGAAAAAATCTATGGAAAAATCCATATGGAGCAAAAATTGGCCTTATTTTATGACAAACGTGGCATGATTCGTTGCAAAAGTTGAATCGAAAACGCAGCATTCGCATTGGATGCAACAAATTCAATCTTATTACCGAGAAATAGTCCTCTTATCACACTGTATATTATGAAAATTCTTGACTAAAATCCCACATGGGCTGTGCCTATTGAGTACAGATGGCCAATTTTTGTCAGTCAAATATTCGAGTTAATTTAAGTACATAAAACTGAACTGATAACGGTCTTCATTCTGCATTTTATGACGTTTACAAACAAACATAACATCGTCATCTGTTCGCCAGAACCATGTAACAAGTCAACCATCGTCGCACGAAATATGTAAAAACTTTTCACGACCAAACCGCCGCTCCAAAAAAATTCTATTTTCAATCAACACGTTAAACTCGTCGGTCGTCGAAAAAATATCGTACTTAATGTCTA
The DNA here is from genome assembly GCA_900064475.1 of Pseudococcus longispinus. NCBI lineage: Eukaryota > Metazoa > Arthropoda > Insecta > Hemiptera > Pseudococcidae > Pseudococcus > Pseudococcus longispinus. Next base: position 14,533 of record FIZU01036014.1, read on the forward strand.
TTCAATCGCCTTCTACTTTTTTCCAACATGTACAAGCAACATAAAAGAGAAGGTGGGAAGGAAGAGGGTACGCTAAAGGCTAGCAAATTCCTCATCGTTTCACGACGAAATAATTAATGAGACAGCTCGGTCGTCATTTACACTCGAAGCGGCATCGGCAGTGGTGGCAGCAAAACAAGAACTTTAAAACGAGAAAAAAATTCCTTTTTTTTGAGAAAATTATCAACGCGGAAAATACTTGTTGCTGAAACCTTTAATTATACCAAGTCGCGTCTTCATTTAGCGCCAGAAAACACGACAGTCGACGACGACACGACGATAAACGTGAAAAAATCGTATTTGCTGCGACGAGAGCGAGGTCAAAAATGTACAACATTCTTTTCCATATCGTACGTCGAGTATACTCGCGCATTACCTGCACAGTGAAACTTCGAGAGACGAAAAAATGTTGGTTCTCACAGCAGCCGTCCCGAATATTTGTACAAGTGCAAAAAATTCGACGATGGGGTAGGGAAAGTGTCCTTCTATATACGTGAAGATTTTTTCTTTTTCCTTGTTCATTTTGAAATTTATTTCAACGTTGCTTGCGAGCCTGGTGTCGACGTCTACCTACTTCCAAGTTTACATATTTTTCTGCGAAGAACGATGCACATGCAATTTGCTCGACAGCGTCACGACACTCGATACGGAGACAGGCAGACTCGCAGAGTCAACAAAGTGTCAACGTCAACGCGTGATAGGAAATTTTGCCAAACACCGAATCATTTCTAATTGAATGCTGCGCCGTGCCACCGCCCCTGCTCGCAAGTCGCAACCATAATACATTCTCTATTAGTACGAGTAAAGTAGGGCCTACAAGGACGGCCGTACTGCCGAGCGTGATCGTTTATATTAATGATAATGTTTTTTGTTTTGTTATTATTATTTTTTTACACGAACATCGCACGTCGCGTCGACTCGCAGTCATTGCGCGATCAAATAAACGATACGTTTTGACAGTCGTTCATCTCACCGTATGACTCCACACCGCCATAAATGGCGAAGCAACGTCAAAGAAGCGCAATGGCAAACTAAAAACCATAATTACACGGTATGCGCGAATAGGTAGTTTTGTATTTCTGATGGATGCAAGATGTGCGAGCGAATCGTGTGCTTTAGCAGCACGAATATTTGATGGGCTTTTCTCTTTTTTCCCATCTCACGCTCGCCATCCAGCAACGCATCGTCGCGTCCGTCCTTTAATGCTTGAAAATCTGCACGATAACGATTGCACTTAAGTTTTTCACCAAGTTTGATAATTTGGTTCCGTATGGTACTCTGGCGAAAGACCGATGGCGCGGGCGAGTAGTCCATTATACGTGAATTTTACGTATAAGGTTCACCTGTGCAACTATTCGAACGAGGAAGTGGAGAAAAATAACGTGATATTAATGAACGATTGAACCGCGCTTCTGCAGGTGTCGACTTGTTGCTTAATTTGGGTGTTTTCGAGGAGCTGATGACTGACGCAGAATGCAGAATAAACCATATCGAATATTCATTATACACACGTAATTATTACACAGAATAAGAAAATCATACGAATCTAAACTTGATTGAACTAATTAAAATGAAAGCACATACTGCAAAGAGTGTAAGTATGATACGTGCAGAAATTCAGCAACGAAGCAAAATTACGTTAATAACGAGAGAAAGAACAGAGAAACGACGAATGGCGGATTACTTCACTTCATTATTTGATAGATATCAACCTACGTTATATAATTGTTATCCTAAATTTGATTTTGCTTCAAGTTATTCATTTATTAGTTTTTTATAAAATTTAAATAACGGCAGTAGCTAATTAGCTACTTATCTATTTGTGGAGTTTTTTATGAAAAAGGCCCACTTTGTCGCCCAAGTCGATTGTGAGTTAATGTCAATTTCGTTATAATACATGAAATTTTATTCAAAATGAGACCAAGCGGGGCTTTCTAAAAATCTTGAAAACTAAGCCCCTTAGAAAAGCAAATCTCTTAATGTTGAAAGAGAATTTTAAGCCCTACAATTTCGATCCTTAACATTTTTTTCGTAGGGCCCTTAGTTTGGCTAAAAAAGGGTGGCCCATTTCTAAGGTCATCGATTTTGAAAATGCAAAAAAAACATTTTGACGGCAAAAATCGCAATAACTAAGACCCTAGAAAATAACTAATAGCTCATTACAGAGAAAGATTAATAAGCTCTATAATTTTCATCTCTTCCATTTTTTTCGTAGCACCCTTAGTTTGACCAGAAAATCCATGTTTATGGGGAGTTTACAAATCATATTTTTTCCCCTTCATTTTCAAACATCGATTTTGTTAATTTCTCATAAATATTGATTTTCAGACCAAACTAATGGTGCCACGAAAGAAATACAAGGGATGAAATTTGTAGAGCTTGAAATTCTCTTTCTTTTACGAGCTAATAGTTTTTTTCCTAGGGGGCTTAATTTTCGAGATTTTTACAATCAGTGTTTTTTTTTTCATTTTCGTTATCATTGATTCTTATAAGTAGGCCACCCTGTAGAACAGGTAGGAAACTATTTTGAACGGGAGTAGAACAACCCCCCCCCCCCCCCCCCCTCCCT